>PVHY01003151.1:0-45606 GCA_004024945.1 Uropsilus gracilis | reverse complement strand
AGGAAAGGAAAGGAAAGGAAAAGGAGACTATAAATCATGGAAAGGTGACTATAAATCATGGTCCCTTGGTTGTTCTATTCACACTAATCTTGACCATTCACAGTCCCCTGAAATCTTGCTCCCATCGCCAGTTCCCACTAAAAGACTATCCTCTGTACCTTGCCAAGCAATTCTAAGGTGACCCAGAAGAAAAACAGGTGTGCTGTTTATTTTCTCAGAAAATCTAATACCTCACCCACCACAGATCACCCAAAACCTAAGCTCAATTATCAATATACCGAGAAAGCAATATTTTGGGAAGACTACAGAGGAGCCACATACACCATGTTCTTCTGGAGGTTCTCTCTATGCGCCTCTACCTTTAAACAATTTTGAGCACCACTCTTACAACAGGGAAGATGATACATTTTCCTTTAAATTTTACTTTCATTGTATCTACAAAACCCACTTATCTTCTCTTCAATAAAGTCAAAACAACAAAAATAGAACTGAAGATGCTTTAGGGCCAGTTTCCCATTCCAGATGACTTTCACCTGTCCTCCTTACATTAGGCAGACGTCACCCTTAACTACTTAACAAAATCCAGCATTTCAACCTGGGAGTACCTAAAAGAATCCAAAGGTACATGAATGGCTGCTAAGCTAATTCCAAAATGAAAACAACAGTTAACATAGAGTGACTTCATAAATGTCAAGCATAGTTTTATTCATAATCTGCACTACACATCAACACTTAGAAGCAGTTGTGTTATTAACGGAGAAGAGAGAGGTAACATGACAAGATCAAGTTCACACAAGCAATAAACAAAAGAACCAATATTAATTAGATTGGCTTGGCTAAGCTAAGCTGTCACTTTCTTAGATGCCATTATTTTTTCTTTCTCTGTGTTCTGCCAACATCTTCTATTAAATAGCCATACATTGTTGTATGGCTCTTTTGATAGCAAAAAAATTAGACCACTTTTCCTTACTGTTAAAACCAACGTTTTAACTCTAGAGCATATTCTTTTTCTTTTGTTTTTCTTTAATTATTTTTTTACACTGTTTTCAGCCCCAGGGTTCTTCTACCACCCTGTCACCCCAGAATCAACATCTTAAACTTTTGTGCCAGTCCCACCCCTCGATTTCCCCCTCCCCCTCCCTTGCTGTATATTTCAGTTTTGCTGACAGTTTTAAATTTTTTCTTGTCTGTTTGTTTGTCAAGAACATATTCTTAAGTCTACTGCACAATGATATGAATATAGTTACTTCCATCATTTCATTCTGTGTCTAGACCACTGGAACATGACCTTCCAGAGTAATGTTTTGTTGTCCTCTTTCTCAACCTTCCTTTTTGAAGGAGAGACTCATGGCTGTCTGAGTTCCCTGCCCCTTCTCCAGAATGAGGACTGTGAGGAGAGATGCAACCAAGAACAACTTGGCAAACACTCCTTTAAGGACATTTCCTACTGGCCAAGTAGGAAAGGAAAGTCAATTCCTCTCTAATTCTTTTTAAATGAGAGTGGTCGATGCCTGATTTTCAAAAAATATGATCACTGTAATAAAAAAACAGAACAAAAATACCCACTAATAAACTGCATCTTTATCTACGCCTAACAACTATCTCAATGTCAATTCTAAACTGAAACCTGTTTATGAAATATTTTCATGAAGTTTCCAGAAACAATAAATATGTCCAATGACATAAAAAGGCATGAACTTAAAATAACATGACAAAGTATGTAAATGTCAAAAACTATGAATAAAAATTTGATTAGAGTGATAAATACTTTAAAATAGAATGACTTCACATTAAATAGGAGAAAACTGACATTTTTGCAAAAACAAGGATCAACAATTAATTTACTGTTTGTTCTTATAATAGCTCATAAAGGATTACCTTCATTTGTAACATATAGAGCAATAGGAATTTTGTAATATATAGACTAGTACAGTTTTTAATACTTTCTCGTTTCATTCTTTTAGATAAAGTTCCAATTTTTTTCACTGTTCACAATGAAGTTTTAGTTCCTGTTTGACCTGCTGTTTTAAAAATTCATAGACATCTTCCTTCCTACATTATGTTGTCTTATCCTTATATATTAAAGTAATAAAATAAATATTTGTTAAAATGAATTGAAGTAAAATCACCAGAAGCCACATGACACCCTAAGACATTTACATCTAACATTCAATTTATCAGTTACCAGGTACTGAATTATGAACAGTTAATAACAAAACTAGAGAAAAAGACAGGTGTCTGCCAGAACCAAGTCTAGAGCATGAAAGAGGAGAATGAGTCTATGGGGAATGGAATACAGTCAAAGAAAGAAGCAGTCCTTCCTTCCAGCTGTTATTCTGGGTATATTTCAGCCATGACATTCGAGGTCATTCACTTGCAAAGCTTGTATAGATTGTCCCTCTTCCCCCCAAGTCAAAACTAGTTGGCATCCCATAGAGATCACAGGCACTAATGATGGAAGACTTCCATGAACATGACAACTATGCGCACCATGGGCCAAACACCATGTAAGCACTTCAACTTCACAATAGACAGGTTTTCTTGATTTCCCTATCTCTAGATTAACCTTTTGGGTAAATTTCTGTAAATGGAAAACAAATAAAAAGGCTAACAGTTGACATCACTCTGTTCTCAGAATTAGCTCATTGGTAAATAATGGGGAGATAAATCATGGGGAGATCTCCTTAAACACTCAGCATTGAGTACAAAAAGTTTACACTTAAGAAACTATTTAAAGCCAAAATAAAAATTGATTCTTGAAAGCTAACTATAGAAAGAAGGCAACCAGAGGAGGAAGGAGAGAAAAAGTGGGGAGAATAAGGTTGGGGGAAAATATGTTGTATGGCAACAACAACTGAAAGGAGTCTTCTACATGTTTAAAACAGAACCCATGATGTAAACCAGTCTTCACTTAATGCAAAATAAATATTCACTAAAATAAAAGAAACCATTTTAAGCTCCAAATGACTAGATAACTTTAACTGGAAGCTCAAGTTTACAACCACCCATTCTTACACAGTTGAGGGAGGGCTCAAAAAATGCTGACTTACAAAACAAGTGAAAGCTAATGTCTAACCCATCTATTAGTTACTATTACTATTATAATAAACAACCACAAATTTAATGGTAAAATCTACTCAAATTCATTATCTCATGGGTGTGGAGGTCAGCAGTCTGTAATGAGTACTGCTAGAGAAAATAGCAAGGTATCAGCAGTGTTGTGTGCCCTCTGGACACTCTCCAGGGAAAATGATTCTCTTGCTTTTACCAGCTTTTAGAGACTGCCCACATTCTTTGGTTTGTAGGATACCCAAATACTTAAAGTCAACACTGAGAGGTCCCTCTTACTGCATCACTCTCACTGAATTTTCTACCTTCTTCTTCCAGATGTAAAAGGCCACTGGGATTACCAAGGGTCTCCATGAAAAATCGAGATATTCTTTTCATTTAAATTCAGCTGACTAGCAACCTTAAGTCTAATTACAACCTTAAAGCCCCCTATATAACATATTCCTTGGATTCATAGATTAGGACATGACCATCCTTGAAGGACTACTATTCCGCTCTCTACAACTTATCTTTGCGCATATAGTAATACATTTTCAAACACCCGGTAGGCTATATTAATATGGTCTATCATGAAACCTGATCGCCAGATTCTTGATGTGTTTCATTTTCTATCACAACCAGTATGCCTCCACTATTTTGGATATGTTCCATTTGCTCAATTCCATCAGATTGTTCCCTTCATCTGTGTCATTTTTCTTTTCTGAATTGCTACATTTTCTCTTCTCTATAATACTCTTATTTATCCTTCAGCTATCAGTTTAAGAGTCTTCACCAGTTTAAGTTACCTCACCAGAGTAAGACAACTAATGAGAATTCAGTTGGGTCCTCTGGCCTTTAAGTCCATTCCTTTGTCAATGCTTTATTCTATTTCACTGGGACACCAATCACCAATGCTGCGAATTTCACAGGTGCTCAGTGATATGATACTTAAAATATTCATTGCTACCTTATTTTCCTTAATGCAAATTATCTTTGCTAATGATGAAATTTCAAATTTCATTCCTCTTTTCCAATACTGGCATGAGGGTAGCCTTGCAAACATTTTTTTTCCTCTTAAAGTTCTTTAAAACTATTTACTAAATTTATTTTCAAATTACCAACTCAATATAAAGATGTTCTTTTTTTCTTTTTTCTCTCATGTGGATTAATGACATTATAAAATCTCTGAACACTCTAGAAGAAATTTTATTAGTCAGATAAAGCAATCTACTTTGAGAACCTAATCAAATTGTTAAAACCAAAGATTTAAAACTCATGATGAACATTGCTAAGAACTGTTGCTCTATAGACTCTCATCTCTAGTCTCATGTACAAAGAGGAAACAATCTTTTGATCATTATCTTGAAGAATATCTCCAAGATTGTAAACAAATAGGAAGAATTCTAACTATAATTGTTCTGGTCCTTGAAATTGTAGAACTCTACAGTCTCTCTTAGGTCTTTTCACAGGCAGCATTTAATCCTCTTATAAAAAAATGTATTTGGTATCAATGAGTCATATTTTAGGCAGGAATATTTAGAAGACCATGATACAGTTTTCAAACTATTGCTGGGATACTTTTCTTTTGAAAACTATTATAATACGGCACAGATCAAAAGCCACATTATTAAGGTATGATCTACTTTAGCATTTTATTTCCATTTCCACAGTAGCTACACATCAAGTTTCAAACACATGGCTGCAATTATAATAAAAACCTGGTCTGGTTTTGAATATATATCCATTTGTTTTTATTATGCATACATAATAAAATGTAATTAGTAAACAAAAATAGATTCAAATTACACAGTACTTATAAAACT
Source organism: Uropsilus gracilis (assembly GCA_004024945.1). Classification (NCBI taxonomy): domain Eukaryota; kingdom Metazoa; phylum Chordata; class Mammalia; order Eulipotyphla; family Talpidae; genus Uropsilus; species Uropsilus gracilis. The sequence continues at coordinate 40,735 of PVHY01003151.1, read as the reverse complement.
ATTCATAACTCTAAAAAGTATTGAATGCCAAAGCACCTTAAAAACCATTAAAGAGAAGAATAAAGTAGCCAAAAGGAAAAAAAGTACTAAGTGAGCAAAAATCATTTGAAAATTAGACTTCTTTAATCTAAAGTTAAGAGACAAAAGAAAGTAATTATATTATTACATGAGAAATTTAATGGTTCAAAATCACTTCCATCTATTTAGGACATATCTAGAAGCACAGAGTAGTTTATTTGATAGGTTTATATGAAATCTAAAGGCATCTCACAGCTTTTGTAATTTGTAACTATTCCTGCTGACATTTTATACACTATACAGAAATATCTGCAGCACCTTCAATTCACTGTATTTTGAATCCATAACATCTTCAGAATCTAAAAGCTTTTGTCTTTCTGAACCCCACTGCTCCTCATGGAATTCCAGTGGAGTCAGAACTGACTTCATAACAACAATTTCCACTTTCTAAGAGCAAAGACCTTTCCAAGGTAATGCAGAACTATCAGCCAGGAATCAAAGATAGACCTCTTGTCAATACCAATTTTCTAAATACCAATCACAGAATAAGAGAAATTAGAGCACAATCAATACATCAGTAATCTATCTCTGCTGAGAACATAGCAGACAGCAAAATTTTGTCAATTTAACAATATTAAAACATGATTTGTCAGAAAATAAAATTTTATATCTTCAAATCTCAAACTATATTTGCTAGGCACTCATTTCATCTAAACATTGGGCTTGGTACCAATAAGTAAACAAAAGCAACCAATTCATCTGTGTACAGACAATTCAATTGTATAGACAATTCAAATAAAATATATTCACAAGTTTTATATATATATTTACAAAACAAAGGCTACCTTGAAAAATTGGAAATTTAAATAAAAATGACCAATTCTGATCACTGAGGGAATGGAGTTGGCAGGGGAAAAGCCAGGAGAAGGAAAAGAAGGGAACAGGACATCCATTGGCACTGGAGGTTTGGTGGGGGCGGGGGTGAGTGTAGCATGTGCACTCAAGGAGGTGTGATATTGTTCCCCAAGTTTAAATGACTGACAAATCAATAACATTTGAGAAAAATAAATAAATAACAAGTGAAAATTAGCACCAGTTAATTTGAAAAATTAACTAAGAAAAATGATTGGCCCCTAGAAATTACTGGTCTAGCTACAAAACATAAAATGCACAGGACTCAAGGTTTCTATCAGTAACAACTAAGACACTCTTCAAAGGAAAGGAAGACAGACATTAATAATTTAAATGGCATGATAAAATTAAATACTTGAAAATTTTCAGAGCATTTTAACATTGTGTATTAGGAGTTTTTGCCTCTGAAAAACTTTCCAGCTATTCAAATTGGTAGTCCTGAAAGAACTCTGTTTCCAGCTCATAGGGACTAAAAGCAAGAGATTCAAATGAAGAGGAAAAGAGCAAAGGCAGAAGCTTAATTCTAATAACATTATTCCACTCTGAAATGTACTGACAGTTTAGTCTTATTTCCTCTATTAGATTCAGTCACTGTTTTCAAAAAATTCCACATCCAAGTTTCAACCCCATCCCTAGTCCCCAAAAAGGATGTTTAAGGAGATTAAATACTATGAAATATCTGTCACAATAAAAATGTTCACTGGACTCACCATAATTAAACAGAAAATTACTCCTAAGTATCCTGTAAGAACATACTTGCTTTAAATAAATGGGACACATTTGAAATTCTTCCTCTTCCCACTATAAGCATCCCTGTCCCTGTCCATGGTGACACACTCTGGTTACACCAGGCAACACCACCACTAGAGAAACACTCAAGCTTGATTTTTATCCCATATCTGAGTAGCAGATTTGCTAAAGTAATTTTGTTTTGCAAATCTGAGTCCTTCAATGCACTTCCTTGACACCAAAATCTCAAAAAGGAAAACCTGGGTGGGGTAGAAAGATGAAGCTTTAGTCAGTCCATCAGACACATGAGTTGCTTTTTGTTTGTTTGTTTGTTTGTTTTGCCTTCATCTTACACTTTACCACATGAGAATTTAATATTTCTGTGTTTCTGTGTTTTTCTTTTTGCCGTTCATATGGCAGGATCTTTTCACAAACCAAAAGATATAGTAAATCAAAGTTGAAAGGCTGCACGGGAATTTGCTTCTGACCACACAACACATTTAAGTATAACCAGCTGTCCACTGATATTTAAAAATTTTTTTAAAAAAGTTCTAAGACCTTAAGTGCATAATTAATGGTCACACAAGATACACTTTTGAAATCTTTTCACAGTCAAAGGAATATAATTCCCTTTTTCTTATCATTTTATAGAAGGCTCAATGATGAAAAGAGCCTCAAGTAATAATGGGTTTGTGATACAAAATATCTATTGAGGGCTATTAATTTTGCCAGAAAGTCACCCATACAAAGAAATTCCTCTCGACAGGGCACCACAGTACCTGAAACTTTAAGAGAGCCATGTCTTAACTAAGATTAAGCTATTCTATTCCCTACCAAAATCAATTTCACCCAAATGAGGCGCTTGCGTTATAATTCATTGCTCCCCAGGCTCTAAAATCAACCATCTGCCATTGGAGTTTCTGTACAGTAATTAAGGAACTATCCATTAGAACTGGCAAGAGTACAGAGTAAGAAGGAGGAGGGGTCGGGACTGCAGAGAAACCAAGCACTTGAATGGGGGGGGGGGGTGCGTGTGTCTCACACCGACCCCCCATCCACACCTCAGCTCCGATGTGGTCATCCAGGAGGTCATCCACACTGGGGACCCGGCACGCTCTTCCTTACCTTGGAAGAGAAACGCTTTCGTCCCATTATGCAGCCCCGGAACCTGGTGCACGCCGGCCGTGGACTCCCCAAGTTCTAACTCTGCTAAGACATCAATCTGTAGGGACGGATCCACACCAAGTCCCCAGACTGGTGGGAGAGGAGGGGAAAGGAAAGAAAAGAAAAAGCTCGGTCAAAGGCAAGCCTCTTCCAGCGGGGAGCAAAGCACCGCGCCTCGGACGCAATATTGGGAACTGAGGGCGAGGCGGTCACCCCCGCGGCCGCCGCGAGCCTTACCTGCGATCAGCAGCCACGCTTTAAATAGCAGGGCACCCAGTCCCATTTCCGTGACCTACTTTCAGCCCTTCCCCGTGCAAAGTTCCCCCTCGGCCCTCAGCCCCGAGCGAAGGGTGTGACCAGGCTCGCCGTCTCCCCCGCAAGCCCAGTAAAAAATTCAAAGGCGCAACCACTCCAGCCCCCGGCTCCCCGCTCCCCGCTTGGGACCCCCTCCGGATCGGGGAGCCTGGTGTCCAGACCACGGCCGATGCCCCGGAAGGGTCGAGCCTCCCCCCGCCCTGCGCCCCACCCCGCTCGGAGGCCACTCACCTGCTCCCAGCCCGAAGACCAAACAAAATGTTCTCAGTAGGACCCGAGACTCCATGGTGTGGATCAGCTCAGTCCATCGTCCCCGTCTTTAAAAAAAAAAAAAAAAATCGAAGAGGTTCTCGGTATCGAGCCGGGAAACAGCGTTTGTCTTTCCGGCCGCAGATCGGATACACCGACGAGTGCGATCAGGACCGTCTGGCTGCCTAAGGAAGAAAAGGGAGCCCCCCCCAGGCACGTGAAGAACTTAGACCCGCCAATGCGCACATCCTTCCCGCAAGCAGAGCCGGCGCGGCCGGGACTGGGAGGGTCCGGAGGGAGGGTGGGACTCGCGGGGATGCTCGGTGGGGGTGAGCCCCGAGCCTAATAGAGCCGCCGAGGCTCGCGCACCCGGAGACGGAGAAGAGGAGGCCGCCCCAAGAAATGTGGGGCCGGAGCGCGCCGCACCCGCCCGAGCTCCCCGCCGCCCGAACCTGTTGTAAAGCGGAGACAATGGAGAGCGCGCGGCAGACGCGCAGACAGGAGCCAGCTCCTCCGGGAGGGGGCGGGCCGCGGGGGGCGAGGGGGGGGCAGGGAGGGACCGCGGAGGGCGAGGCCCGCTCCCAGCCCCTCGGCGGGCTGCTCGGGCGCCCAGCCCCGTCCAGCGAGCCCCGAGCCTTAGCAGCCTCCTCCGTGCTCCCTCCCTCTCTCCTTCCCTCCCTCCGCCCTACGACAACCCGGGCAGGGCCAACCTCCTTCTGGGCTCGGAAGATCCAAATTCAAGGTACTAAGTTGATGGGCGGTCTTTGCTCACCCGGCAATTTTTCGGCGCGTGTCTTAAAGACCCCAGGAGAGGGAGAGAGAGAAAGGACCACCCAGTCGCTGAAGGCGAGGCTGGAACGCGAGGCGCTCGCCCGCCCTGTAGGCGAGGGAGGATCGCGGGTGTGTGATCCTGCTCTGGGCTCCGGAGCAGCCCGTGGGGCTGACACGGGGACCGCCTCTCGCGGGCATGTGGAGGAAGATGCGCACAGCGAGCCAGACTCCAGAGGTGGGCTTGGACCAAGTAAGAGGGACCGGTGCACTTGGAGGGCGAGCTCGGAAAGCCCTGGGAGCCGTAGAAAAGAGGTTCCCCGCCCGGGGTGGGGCGCTGGAGAGCTTCCCTGGTGCGGAGAGCGCCAGGGAGAACTTGGCCAAGAATTGGACAGGTCCGGGACCTCGCTCGCCCCCTGCCAAATGCACGACAGAGACTCTGGTTCTAGTTCTTCAGGACAAGCACATGTTGGACAAAACACCACCAGAACCCTTGTGCCTGCCCACATTGAAAAGGATGGATGGATGGATGGATGGATGGATGGATGGATGGATGGATGGATGGATGGATGGATGGATGGATGGATGGATGGATGGATGGATGGATGGATGGATGGATGGATGGATGGATGGATGGATGGGTAAATGACTAGAGACAGACACATAATAAATAGGGGGTAAAGGTGGGTTGGAGAACATTTTTATTAAGTAGAGAAAGACAGCCCAGAGTCAGTTTCCCCATTGTTGATAGAGATTACCAGCCATTCACTGTACAGACCCCAGACCTTAATGTTCTCATCTGAAATCTATTTTCAGTAGGCAACAGTATATTCAAAGTGAACAACACATATTTTCCAACATAGGCTCAAGAATTTTAGGTGTGTTTTAAATAACCACATTCAATTCCCATAATAAGTTTCTAGAAATCAATTAACATGTTCTGTATGAAAACCAATTATGAATTCCTTAATTTTTCTGTCCGATTCAGGTAGATCCTGAATTCCAAGAGCATCATACATAGCTATTTGCCAAAGTACTTCTGGATAGATTCTGATGCTTCTGCAGAAAAATATGTATGAAGTTACACTATAATAGGTTTAGGTGCACATTTTTCACACTGTACTTGAATTTTAAGTGTGTTACAATAAGAGAAGAATTAATCCTGTTTTTGTCACCTAAGAAGAGGGATGGATATAGCAACATAATGAGTCTCTAGAAAATAGACTATCTAATGCAACCTCCAAAGAAGGACATCATCCTTGCAGTTTCTTGATTATAGTCCAGTGAGAACCATTTTAAACTTCAGAACTACAGAACTATTATTTAAGAAATGTATTTTGTTTTAATTCACTAAATTTGTAGTAATCTGTTACTGCATCCACAGAAAGTTGATATTAAGTACTACTAACTGCATAGTGAATAGCTCAAAATGGTAGAAAATACTGCCCCTGAGAGTATCATCCTTTTACCATGAAAAATATATCAAAATGAAATGCCCACAATTTTTTTATTTATATATGAGCATTTTTTTTTTTTGAGACTAGGTCTCACTATTTTTGCCCATGGAACCACAGGTTCACATTGCCCGGGGTACCACGGACTCAGCAATCAGCTGGGATTACAGGCGCGCGCCACCATGCCCAGCTGTTTTTTGGGACTAGGTCTCGCTGTGTTGCCCCTAGTGGGACTTGAACCGCTATCCCTAGCCTCAGCCGCTTCATAGGCTGAAGCTTACAGGCACGAGCCACCATGAGTGTGTGATGAGCATTAAAGAAGGAAGGAAGGAAGGAAGGAAGGAAGGAAGGAAGGAAGGAAGGAAGGAAGGAAGGAAGGAAGGAAGGAAGGAAGGAAGGAAGGAAGGAAGGAAGGAAGGATTCTCAGTACCTGGTGGTGGGGTGAGAGGGAGTTTGTAAAGACTGGCAGAGAAAAGAATAGCTGATATAATGATTGGAAGAGAATAGGAAACAGGGTTTCAGATTTAACAGGGGTCCTAAAACAAATGGGAGGGGATTTCAATATATACACCACAACTGGAAACAATGAATTATGTGCAAAGTCACAAGAGGTGAAGATTTTGCCAGTTTCTCTCATAAAAGGAGGCAGCTTTGAAGTATTATAGTGTCTATTAAAAAAAAAACTTTAAAAAATTTGCACGTTGGCCCAAGATGTGATAAAAATTCTTGTAGTTGTACATGGTCATAGGTGGAAAATGAAGTCATATACAGGCAAAAAAAAAAAAAATAAGTCAAATCTCAAATCTACTTCTTGCACATATAGGTCAAAGCAATACTCACTGTTGGTATAACAATTCTGAAATCAGAAATGAATATAAAACCCCAGAGTCTCCCAAATGCAAATGTAAAACTTCTTTCACAACTGCTGACACATAATAGGAAAACTGCTGATGAAATTAAGATCACAATAAAATAATAATAGCAACAACAATGGAATTGAAATAAAATGTCATGAAATACGGGAGATGCATACACACAGAAAGAAAATTAGTATATCATGAACTCAGAAATTAGGGTGGGGAGGGATGATAAAAAAGGAATAAGCTAAGTATGTTTCATGATTGGACTACTTTTTTTAACAAGGAGAAAAAATAAAAATAGTATTATGTAAGAAAAGATTAGGCAAACTTCAAAGGAAACTAACTAGAACTTCTAGAAATTAAGATCTATTTTTTTAATATTTAAAAAAGATTAGCCATAATAAGCAGATTAAATAGGTGAAATTGGTGAACAAAAGAATTCTAAGGAAAAAATGTTATCTGAGGAGATTATTGAAAATATAGCAAGAAAGATAAAAAGGATGTAAGATATGAATGATAAAATTAGTAGACCCAACATACAGCTACTTAGATATAGAAAATAAGACCAGAGAGGCCAGTCAATAGTACCATATGAAATGTTTAATCAAGTAAAAGTTCTCTAAATCGGGGTAAGATGGAAGGAGCACGCTTCCACTCTGCCTCTTCTGGGTGCTCTCAAGCCTGAAAGAATGCATAGAGTGTTCAGGGTCTCTGAAAATAAACTATAGTTGACAAACTGTGACTGAAGATAAGAGTTTGAAGTACCACCACAAGGCAGTAAGACTTCAAAGGAAAAAAAGAAAACACCATGTAAGTTAACAAAATTTATATACCTTACAGGTTTTGGATTAATTTCACATAGTGTTACATAACACTCAGGGGAAAAATTATATATAGGACTAGCCTTTCAGATATATAGGACTAGCCTGTGCATTAATGCAAATAAAGCTTCTAGTCTTTATATAAGCCTACCACATGTTTACAGTATGATTAGACATTGACACACAAATAAACTTTACACATGTCACTATAATTATTGCCATCCCAACAGGAATCAAAGTATCCAGCTAATTAGCAACTCTTCAGAATTCAGACTACATCTGCATATTGTATTACAAAGTTTTGCTGTGAAATCACAACACAAGATCAGTCAAAACCTGCAGTTATAAATCTGAATTGGTTGGCTGTTTAAAAAAAACAGTATGTCTAATTGTACCTAAAAAATTCAGAGTTGTCTCACATAACATTAAGATGTCCAGAAAGTTATTCTGCACATGAAGAATCAGGAAAGATTCAACCTACATAAGAAAAATACCATCAACAGATACTGAAGCTAACATTATACAGATGTTGGAATTAACTAAAAATAGATTTTAAAAGTAATTATTGAAGTACTCAAAAGCATCAGGACAACCTTCCAAAAATAAACGAAAAGACAGAAAGTGGCAGCATATAGACTACATAAAAAATTACCATGCAGAAATCTTAGGAGAGAACAATAACAAATAATATCCTCACTAGAATGAGCTCAATAACAGAATGAACATAAAGAAGAGTCATGAAGAAGGACTAATGAAATCCTCCAATGTGAAAAGAGTGGACAAGATATTTTTACGGATATAGTTGTATGAACCTGTAGAAAATTAAATAAAATTAAAAGAACCATAATGTGGTTAGAACTCTAGGAGACAAGAAATAATACATTGCAGAAAACAAGTATTAGGGAACTAGAAAAAAGTAAAAATGAAATAAAAATTAAAAGGACAGATGGGATAAAAATTAGAGGAAATAAATTAAATAGAAACCACAAAGTAGATGCATGAGACTGACAAAAGCAAAAGGTGATTATTTGAGAGGATAAATTAAACCAAAACCCTTGTAAGACCCAGTCAATTAAGAAAGAAAGCTCTAATAAAAAGAATCAGGAATGAAAGAGGAGAAATTACAACAGATACCACAGGAATAAAAAGAGTCAGAGAATAGTATAAACATCATATGAAAGGAAACTGAACAAATGAAAGGTAATAGGCAAATTTTAAGAATCTTATTACCTTCCAACACTGATTGAAGATTTTTTTTCTGCCTCAACATCCTCTTTATTTTTTAAAAATTTTTTTAGAAATGTATTTGTATATATTTCACATGATTTCAGGTGGTGGGTCACCCACCACTTCCCCTTCCCACCCGCTCCAGCTGGCCCCCATTCTCCCCTTGTGCAGTTTCATTTGGTTGACCATATAGTAGTGAAACCATTTGGTTTCTGTCCCTTTCTATCTGGCTTGTTTCTGCTAGAATGATTTCTTCTAGGCACATCCAGGTTTCCATAAATTCATCAAATTTGTCATTTTTAATTGATGAGTAATACTCCATTGTGTATATATACCACATCTTTTTCATCCACTCATCTGTTTTGGGGCATTTGGATTGTTTCCATGACCTTGCAATTATAAATAGTGCTGCAATAAACATCCGAGCACAGGTGTCCTTTTGTACCCACATTGAGGTCTCCTTTGGGTAGATTCCCAGAAGTGCGATTGCTGGGTCAAATGGTAATTCCATTTTCATTAGTTTGAGGGTTCTCCATACCGCCTTCCATAGTGTCTGGACGAGTTTACATTCCCACCAGCAGTGTGAAAGTGTTCCTTTCTCTCCACATCCATGCCAGCACTTATTGTTGCCTGTTTTTTTGATGTGGGCCATTCTTACTGGTGTAAGGTGATATTTCATTGTGGTTTTGATTTGCATTTCTCTGATTGGTAGTGATATTGAGCAATTTTTCATGTGTCTGTTGGCCATTTGTATTTCCTCTTTGGAGAAGTGTCTTTTTAGTTCTTTTCCCCACTTTTTGATTGGGCATCTTGTTTTGTTTTTGTTTATGTTTAGTTGTGTGAGTTCCTTGTAGATCTGTGTTATTAATCCCTTATCACTCTTGTGGAGGGCAAAAATTTTTTCCCATTTGGTTGGGTTTCTTTTAGTTTTTTCTTTTGTCTCTTTTGCCGTACAGAAGCTTTTTAGTTTGATGAAGTCGCATCTGTTTATGTTTTCCCTCAATTTTTTGCCTTCTGCAGATGATTCCAGAAAGGGATTTCTGAATTGTACTTCATGGAGGGTTTTGCCTAAGTTTTCCTCTATGTATGTTATGGTTTCAGGTCTGATATCTAAGTCTTTTATCCATTTTGAATTAATTTTTGTACATGGTGTGCGAGAGATGTCTTGGTCCATTTTTTTGCATGTCTTAGTCCAGTTTTCCCAGCACCATTTGTTGAAGAGGCTATCTTTGTTCCAATGTAAGTTTTTCCCTCCTTTGTCAAAGATTAATTGGCTATATGTGTGTGGCTTTATTTCCGGACTCTCAATTCTGTTCCATTTGTCTGATTGTCGGTTGTTGTACCAGTACCATGCCATTTTAAGTATTATGGCTTTGTAGTATAGCTTGAAGTCTGGAATAGTTAGTCCTCCATTCTCTTTTTTTGGAAGGGGGCTTTTTGATATTCAAGGTCTTTTGTTATTCCATATGAATTTTTGTAATTTTTGTTCTATCTCTTTAAAGAATGTCATTGGAATTTTTAAGGGGATTGCATTGAATCTGTAGATTGCTTTTGGTAGGATGGCCATTTTGATGATGCTAATTCTTCCCATCCATAAGCAAGGAATGTTTTTCCATTTCCTTATGTCTTCTTCTATCTCTTTTAGTAGCATTTTAAAGTTTTTTTTGTATAGTTCTTTTACATGTTTTGTTAGGTTTATTCCCAGGTATTTAATTGTTTTTGGTGGGATGGTAAATGGGATGACTTTTTTAATTTTTTCTTGTTCTGCTTGGCTTTTTGCGTATAGGAAGGTTACTGATTTCTGTGTGTTGATTTTGTAGCCGGCAACCTTACTGAACTGGTTAATTATTTCAAGAAGTTTTTCTGTGGATTTTTTGGGGTTCTCTACATATAGAATCATATCATCCGCATATAATGATAGTTTCAGTTCCTCTTTTCCTATTTGTATCCCTTTTATATCTTTCTCTTGCCTTATTGCCTTGGCTAGGACTTCCAATACAATGTTATAAAATAATGGAGAGAATGGGCATCCTTGCCTAGTTCCAGATCTCAACTGGAATGATTTTAATTTTTCCCCATTTAAGATGATGTTTGCTGTAGGTTTGTCATAGATGGCTTTTATTATGTTGAGGTAGGTTCCTTGGATCCCCAGTTTTTCAGGGCCTTTTATCATAAATGGATGCTGGACTTTGTCAAAGGCTTTCTCTGCATCAACTGACATGATCATATGGTTTTTGTTTTTCTTCTTATTGACGTGGTGGATTATGTTAATTGATTTCCGGATGTTGAACCATCCTTGTGCCCTGGGATAAATCCCATTTGGTCATGGTGAATAATGCTTTTTGTGCATCGTTGAATTCGATTTGCTAGTATTTTGTTTAAAATTTTTGCATCTGTGTTCATTAGGGAAATTGGTCTATAGCTTTCTTTCTTGGTGCTGTCCTTGTTTCGTTTTGGTATGAGTGTGATGTTTGCTTCGTAGAATGTGTTTGGGAGCTTCCTTTCTTTCTCAATTTTTTGGAAGAGTTTTAATAGTGTAGGTGTTATTTCCTCTTTGAATGTTATGTAGAATTCATTTGTAAAACCATCTGGTCCTGGGCTCTTGTTTTCAGGGAGAGTTTTTATGACTGCTTCAATTTCACTGCTTGTGATTGGATTGTTTAGACTTTCTATTTCTCCTTTGTTCAATTTTGGGTAGTTGTATTTTTCCAAAAATTTGTCCATCTCATCCCGATTGTTGTATCTGTTTCCATATAGATGTTCATAGTAATCTCTGATTATCCTTTGCAATTTTTTTGTGTCTGTGGTGATTTCTCCTTTCTTGTTTATGATTCTATTTATTTGGATCTTTTCTCTTCTTTTCTTTGTGAGCTTTGCGAGGGGCTTGTCAGTTTTATTTATTTTTTCAAACAACCAGCTCTTAGTTTTGTTGATCTTCTGGATAGTCTTTTTGTTCTCTATGTTATTTATTTCTTCTTTTATTTTTATTATTTCTTGTTTTGTTCTGGGCTTTGGCTTTTCTTGTTGTTCTTTTTCTAATTTTTCGAGTTGGGATATGAGGTTTTTTCTTTGGATATTTTCTTGGTTTTTGATACGGGCTGGTATTGCTATGAACCTTCCTCGTAGATATGCTTTTGCTGAGTCCCAGACATTTTGGAATGTTGTGTCTTCTTTGTCATTTGTTTCAAAGTAGGTTTTAATTTCTTCTTTAATTTCTTCCTTTACCCATTCTTCATTTAGTAGTATATATTCTTCTTGCTTTCTCTTCATTGTTAATTTCTAGTTTAATGCTTTTATGATCAGAGAAAAAAGTTGGTATAATTTTGATTTTTGTATATTTGTTCAGGTTTTCCTTGTGTCCTAGTATGTGGTCAATTTTAGAGAAGGATCCATGTGCATTTGAAAAGAAGGTGTATTCCCTTTTTTGGGGGTGCAGTGTCCTGTAGATATCTATTAGGTCCATTTGGTCTAGGTCTTCCTTTAAAGCTTTTGTGTCCTTGTTTAGCTTTTGTTTTACTGATCTGTCTTTTGGTGAGAGTGGAGTGTTAAAGTCTCCTGCGATATATGTGTTTTCATCAATATTTGTTTTCAGTTCCGCTAGTAGCTGTCTTATGAATCTTGGTGCTCCCTCATTTGGTGACTATATGTTGATAATTGTTAGGTCTTTTTGGTGAGTTGAACCACGTACCATTAGGTAGTGTCCATCTTTATCCTTTGTCATTTTTTTATTATGAAATCTGCTTTATCTACTGTAAGAATGGCTAGCCCTGCCTTTTTCTTGGGACCGTTTGTTTGTAGAATTGTTCTCCATCCTTTCACTTTCAGTCTATGCTTATCTTTAGGGATTAGATGTGTTTCCTGAAGACAGCAGAATGTTGAGTTCTCTCTTTTGATCCAGTCTGCAACTCTGCGTCTTTGGGTGATGAGTTTAGACCATTGACATTAAGAGTGACTATTGATGTGTGGGGTTCTAGTATTGGTTTTCTAGAGGTCATTTTGAGGTTCTGCTTTGGTTTTATTTTATGTATGTTCTATTTATTCATCTGAGAGTTTGGTCCTAGGGCTTCTTCCAATATTTCTTGGAGTGGGGGTTTGGTGGTAGCAAATTTTTGGAGACTTTGTTTGTCTGAGAAGGTTCTAATTTTTCCTTCATACAAGAAGGACAGCTTTGCAGCGTAGAGTATACTGATTGAAGATTAAATGGATAGATTGAACATCTAAGTCAAAATTAAATAAACTGAACAGTAAACAAAAATTCCCTAAGAACAAAAGGTCAGCTGACTAGTCCAAACTTACAAAGAAGAGCTAATATTTATCCTGCTCAAACTCTTGCAAAAATATTGAAGGAGGGAAAGCTACCAAACAAATTTTATCAGCATAACACCAATACCAAAATCAGACAAGGACTACACAAAAAAATTTGCCTTTTTTCCCCCAATTGCCTAATTGCTCTATCTAGGATTGCCTAATTGCTCTATCTAGGATTTTCAATGCTATGTTAAAAAGTAGCGTAAAAGTTGACAAACTAGTATGCAATCTTCAAGAAACAGTTTTTCACCATGAGTAAGATGTTAGCTGTAATTCTGGGGCATATAACCTATAATACTCTGAGACATGTTCCTTTTAACCCTACTTTTAAGAGTTTTTGTCATAAATGGATGCTAAATCTTGTCAAATACTTTCTTTTGCATTTACTGATATGACCATATGATTTTTATCTCTCATTTAACTGATATGATGAATTATATTTACTGGTCTTTGGGCGTTGAATCATCCCTGTGTCCTTTGAATAAATCCCAATTGATCATGCTATATGAACCTTTTTATGTATTGTTGAATTTTGTTTGCTAAGATTTTGTTGTGGATTTTTGCATCTGTGTTCATCAGGGAAACTGGTCCATAATGTTCTTGTTTTAATGTCTTTGTCTTGTCTTGGTCTCTGAGTAATGATGGCCTCCTTAAATGTGTTCAGAATTTTGGGAAAGTTTTAATTACAACTTCAATCTCCTTCCTTATAATTGGTCTTGTTCAAGTTTCTAGCTTTCTGATTATCTCATAAGGTTGTTTGCTTTTAAGAAATTGTTCATTTGCAGATGACATAATGTATTTAGTAAGCCTTTATTTAAAAATCAAGTAAAAAACTATTAAAACAGTGAATTGGTATTTGTTGTCACAAAATAATGCATATTATACAATCATACAAAAGTTTCTTGTGTCATATAGACAAAAAATTACATAAAAAAGAAACAGGTCAAGAAAATAATCACCTTTACAATTCTATGAAATGGAATTAAATACCTGACTAAATGCATCAAAGGAAATAAAAGACCTATAGAAAGGAAATTACATGACATTGTTAAAAGAAATAGAAGATACAGAGATAGAAAAATACTTCTTCATCATGGATTAGAATTAATATTGCTAAAACAGCCATTGTACCCTAAGCAATATATATTCATGTAACCTATATCAAAGATTCAATGGGATTTTTCAAGGAAACAGACAAACATTACTTAATTTTATATGAAGTCACAAGAAAAAAAATAACCAAAGTAATTGACAAAAAGAATGAAGCTTCACTCTCCCAGATTTCAAGTTATACTACAAAGCTATACCAATCAAAACAGAGCTATGGAATAAAATTGAGAGCATGAAATGAAACCCATTATTTGGTCAGTTAATCTTTGACAAAAAGCTCAGATAATACAATGGAGAAAGCAAAGGTTCTTTCACAAATGGTGCTGGAAAACCTGAACAGCTTCATGTATAAAAGACTTAAGTAAACTATTATTTAACACCCCTCAAGTATATTAACCCAAAATATATTAAAGACTTAGAGTAAAACCTGAAACCATAAGATATATAGAAGAAAACATGAACAATATAATTCCAGACATAGAAAGAGATTTCTTTGCAGACTTTACTAAAGAGGAAAATAAAGCAAAAATTATTAAGTGGGATTACATCAAATTAAAAATCTTGTGTATGGTAAAAGGAATCACTTCAAAAAGAAAATCTACTGACTAGAAGAAGCTATTTGCTCTTTATATACATGATAATAGTTTAATATGCAAAATATGTTAAAAAAAAAACTCAGACAGCTCAACAACACACAACCAAGCAACCAATCAAAAAATAGCCAGGGAATTTGAGAAGACATTTCTCCAAAGAAAATATATAGCTGGCTAAAAGTATAAGAAAAACTGTTCAAAATTCCCCTATTTTTAAGGAAATGTAAATCAAAACCTCAATGAAAGATGACCTCACAACTGTGAAAATGGCCTATATCCAAAAGACTGGACAAATACCAGATAGTATTGCTTTTATGTGGAATATGGAGGAATAAAACAATGAGTCAGACAAAAAAAACCCAATGACAAACTCTAGAAATCCAATTATTGAATTATGGCTACCAGAGAAGGAGAGGGAGGAGTGAGAACTATGGCGGAGCCCACTGAACGAGGTAAAGGAGTAGGGGCACTGTGGACTGAGATTCTTGTGGTAGAATGCACCCAATAGGTGTGATTCTGTATCTCCAAATCATATAAAGTTGTAAATCTAGTTCTAGATACAGTTGCAAATTAACTTAATAAAAAATTAATTTACCTTAAATAGTATATGTTAGTAAGGATATTGTGAAAAAGAAACTTGTTCACATTAGGTGGAAATGGGAATTGGTGCAGTTCCTACAAAGATGCCATCAAGATTCTTTTAAAACCTAAAAACTGAAATACCATAAAGCCCAAAAATACTTCTTCTATGTATTTATCTTGAAAACAAGAGTTTGAAAAGATTTATGTACTTAAGTTCATAAAAATGCTATTCACAATAACATAGACATGGAAACAACCGAAATGTCTAACAATGGGTCACTGGGAAAAGTAGTTGTGCTATGCATACTCAAGTGAATACTACTTGGCTATTAAAAAAAGATGATGTATTATCTTTTGTGTCAAACTGAATGGAATCTGAGGGATTATACTAAATGGAATAAATCAGAAAGACAATTACCATATGGTTTCTCTAATATATGGTTTCTCTAATTACCGCATATGAATAGATCACAGCAAAAACAATTATTAAAGCAAAAGAAACACAGCAAAAGAAACAATCATTAAAATGAAAAGACATCCTATTGAATGGGAGAAAATATTTGCACATGATCAATCCCGTCACCAACTGATATCCAAGACCTAAAAGGAATTCATACAACTCAACAAGAAAACAAAGTGCCAAAGCAATAAATTGCCAGAATAGCTTAATAGACATTTCTTTTTAGCAGATATGCAGATGGCCAATGGGCCTATGAGGAAATGCTCACTATCACATCTCTTCATGGGAAATGCAAATCAAAATCACAGTGGAAACCACCTCACACCTGTGAGAATGAACCACATGCCCATATCAAAAATTCCCAAAACAACAAATGTTGGCAAGGAGAAAAAAAGGAACCCTTGTATACAGTTTTTCAAAGGGTAGACTGGTTCAGTTGTGAGGAAAACATGGAAATTTCTCAAAGTATTAAAAAACAGAGCTACCATATGATCCAACAATTCCATTCTAAATACATACTGAAGAATGCATAAGCACTAATTTGAAAGAATATACGCACCCCTATGCTTAAAAAAAATTATGGAGAAATCTAACTAAAAGAAGGCAGAATTTTACATTGAAAACCACAGAACTAAGATGAATGGAGAGTATAGTAGTAACCCCATTTATATGTGCATAATTGATTTTTCACAAAGGCATTCAATGGATAAGGGATTTTGTAAACAATAATGCTTGACAACTAGACTTCCATATGTGAAGGAAGGGAGGGAGGGAAAATAAAGGGAAGGCAAAATGAAGGGAAAGGGAACCCTTATCCATACCTCTGCTTTGCACATATACAGTGATTAACCTGAGATGAACCATAAGCTTAAATGTAAAAACTGGAACACTAAAACTTACAGAAAAAAAATAAATAACTTTGATTAAGCAAATATTTCTTCATTTAGGCACAAAACTATGTAAATTAAAAGAAAAAAATTGATCAATTATATTTTATCAACAATAAAAAGTAACTCTGTGGAAGACACCATTAAGAAAACAAAAAGGTAAATAACAGAATAGGAGAAAATAATTGCAAAACACATCTCTAACAAAGAACTTGTATCAGATTATAGAAAGAAAACTTACAATTTAGTGATAAAATAATTTTAACTAAAAAAGAAAACAAATATTTAAATAGAAATTTTACCAAAAAGAAATACATGGATGGCAAAAAAAAAAAAAAAAAAAGTACTCGGAAAGTGCTTCAAAATCAGTAGTCATTAGGGGAAACCAAATTAAAGCCATATTAAGATACATATTTATTAAAATGGCTAAAATTAGACTAATGATTCCAAGTGCAGATAGGATGCAAAGTGACAGAAACTTACTCTCTGCTGGAGTAATCAAAATGGTATAAATTCTTTGGAAAACTGGAGGCTTCTTATAAAATAAAATATTCACACCCACATATTTATTCTACAGAATGAGGACAGATTTCATATGAAGTCCCATTTCTGAATATGTATAGCAACTTTATTCATTTTGAACAAATATGTAAACAACCCAAATGTACATTAACTGATATATGAATAAACATTTATGTTGGGAATATGTCAAACATCGGTTGGAAAAAGCAACAAACAATATATTCAACAATACACTTCTTTCACATGTTGTTGCATATTACAAAATATTAATGATGATAGGATGATTCCTAACTTACTTTCTTGTTTCCTTAATTTTATATTAACAATTGTCAGAGCACCTCAGTTTCCATTCCAGGGATCAAGGCAAATGGTTGAGATTTATTTAATTCAAACACATACTTAGACACCTTCCTCAGCCTAAACAAAATCTGGAAGGACCTGAAACCTCATACTTTATTTATGAAGTTTCGTAGAAACACTAGGACCACAGGAAATACTGGAAAGATTCTGCAAGTAAAATTAGAATAAGAAAGACTTGTAATGCTAAAACAACAAAGGGGGAAAGAATTTTTTAAAAGATTACAATAGTAATGTCTCATAATGACAATGATTTTTAAGTATGACAATGGGAGGGGGTGAAGAGTGTGAGAAGAGAATTCATACAACAGAGGTGTCTTGTTGAGAGCTGAACGTACGGTATAAGAGACGACAGACGAGAGAGATGGACACAACCATAGAGGCTGGGTCTGAATGAAAGTATGCATCATTCAGCAAATTTTAACAACTCCCACAAGTTTTTATAATGGCTTTAGACAAAGGAAAAAAGAGGCTCCGGCAAAATCAGATTAGGTAAAACATTAATTTTTGTGGGATACTTAGGGGCAGGGGATTCACTTACTAACTTGCTGTAATCTCCTAAGGAAGGTCTCTTTGGGTAAATGTTAGAGGAAGAGCAACACTGCTGCCCACCAGAGGTCAAATCATGCTATTTTCATCTTCAGTGTTCTGAAGACAGGTAAGAGTGGAATGAAGTGTTCTTCATCCCAGCATGAGTCCTGACTGGTTTTAACTTGCAGCCTCTGACAGTGTCTTTCTACGCAACATTCTCACTCACATGCGGTCACAGGCATCATCGGTAAAGATGTCCATTTGTAACATGGGGAATTTAGATTTCAATCAACATACTTCATATACTCCACACACTGTGAACTCTTCATGCAATTCAACTCAAACTACTGAAGAAAAATTAAAATAAATAAATAATAAATAAAAATAAGAAAAATAAAATTATGATGTATTTCTTCCATCACAATTCACTTTTTTTTAAGTAATTGTTTCCTCCCTTTAAGTGTCCCTATAGTTCTCCCACCACCACAGCACCCGCAAGCCATCAACACAGTCCCTTGTGTTCTTCCCTCCCTGTTTTGACACCTGCCCCCATGGATGCCTCAGATCTCAGGTCATCTTGCAAGTTTTGTCTTTTACTTGACCATTTGTTCCATTTCTCTACATGTAAGTAAAACCACCCAATACCATCTTTTTGTTTCGGACTTATTTCTCTTAACATCATCCCTTCCAGTGCCATCCATGCTGCTGCAAAGGGCATGCATTGATCTATTTTGGGAACTGAATACTGTTCCACTGTGTATATAAAACACAATTTCCTGATCCATTCATCTGGGGCCATTGAGATTGTTTCCATCTCTTGATTATTGTAAATAGTGCCACAATAAACACAAGAGTGTAGGTTTCCTTTCAAAATAGTATTTTTGTGTTGTCTGAGTAGATTGCTAAGAGTAGACTCATTGAATCTTATATAAATCTATTTTTTATGTTTTGAGTATCCTCCACACAGTTTCTCATAGAGGCTGGACCAGTTTGATTACCACCAGCATAGTAAGAGGGTTCCTTTATCCCCACATCCTCACCAACATTCAAACACAGTTCTAAAGGCAACATGGTAAAAAGAAACCTGCTTGGAACTTGGTCAAAAACTTTTGGGTCGAGGCCCTGTCCCATGTCTTTCCTGAGCCATATACAACCTCCCTATACCTCTAACCAGAACAGCATGGTAGCACATGCCTATCTATCCCAGGGTTGCAGAGGGTCAAGTCCACTTTGAAAATTGCTGTGCAGTGTAAAAATGCTAGTTCTTCTTGTTTTGTCATATTAAACTCTGCTATATCAGGGTTGGCCTGTTTCTGTCACTCCCCTTTGTGATTCAGTCAACATAATGCAAAATGATGGTAATTAAAATTAGCCCACAGGAATAGGCAAGGGAAAGGGAATTGGAAATGTGAATAAGGTTACTAAATAGGCCTCTTAGTGAGGCTGTTGGAGATACATATTCTGAGCACAGAACTGACACATTGGCTTATCAAATGTTATCAGTCTCCAAAAATCATGAGTCATGGCTTTAAAAACTTATCCCACGATGCAGTCCTTATTTTTAACTGCCAATAGACAAGCAGGGTGAGCAGTGGCTGCGTGGCCAGTATGCTACAGTATTTAGCGTTCCTCTGAACATAACGAAATGTCCACCATCCACATAGACCTAGCCTGTCTGCTGACTTATACCCTTGTTTAAGGTTTTTGTATTAAAGAACAGAGCCTGGTCTAGTATTAGAAAACAAAATAACCCTCCCCTGAAGGGCTAAAAACCAGAAAATTCTTGTTGACTTCCAAGAATCAGCTATACTTATATCAGATTTCTCCATTCATCCTATAAACTCAACTTCAGAAATGGCAAATAGAGAAGTCATTAAAAATTCCATTTTCAAGGGAAGATTTTTATTTGATTCTACGTCTATCACCACCAAAAATAATTCTCTTTTTCTAAGGCTACATGTAGCTCTTACTTTAAAGGAAGTTTGTACCTTAAAGCTCACAGCTTATTAAGTTCAGGCCACAAGACACAATAACTCAAACTCCTTCCTGACTCATCACATAATTTCTGCTAATGCTTACCTACTGATATGAGAATTTTCTTATAAAATGACAAATATATAGCTGCTAGACAGAAAGTCCATTCCAGGTTTCCCAAATGTGTGACATTGAGAAAAAGGATAAGTTATGCTCACATCTTAAAAGGCTGGCAAGGTTCAGCATGAGCTCAGCCAAAGTGTCTTTCCACACATATCATCAAATCCTCCAACAGATAGAAATGTCTCAAGAGTTCTGCCACCCTCTCAGGGCCAAATTCTTATCTCCACCATCATTACATAACCAAAACCTGGCGCTGGAAATAAAAACTGAGAGATGGAGTTGCTGAGTGAACAGCTAAATAAATGCATGGGTAGCATAAGGGGTATTTAGGTCATCTTTATCCTTTCTCTTTACAGGCTGACTAAGTAATCCCATGGTGCTAAGTAAGGGACTTACTGGGAGATCACTTGTGGTGTATAATCACAGTCATGGGAAAGTCTGAGACATTCTCATTTTACAAACCAAGTTACAGACAAAATAATTTCTAAAAAACCACAACCTATTATTTTTAGAGTTAGCTTGTAGACTTGTTCTAAGTTATTCATTACTCAGCAGGTATTTGTGTAGTTCCCCTCAGAGGAATACACTAATATGCTGGGCTTCAACTCAGCAAATTTCAGCTAAGGTTCAGATATGACAAGGAAGAAAACATGAAACACTGAAAACACGTTTATCAAGAAAAGATGCACCACCATTTCCCATGGGCTTCCAAGGGCAAGAACTTTAACTATAACTTCGATACCACCTGAATCTCTTTTTCTGCCACTCACTCTGGCCCCAGTGCTTGAAGACCCAAGCATGCTCTGCATCAGCAACTTCGTACATTTGGTTTTCTCCATCTGAGCTGACTTTCTTCCTCACATTTGCTTCACCTCTTCAACTCACCTCCTCAGTAAAGCCTTGCTAAATATTGTAACCCCCACTAACACACATACCCAGCACTTCCTATCCCTCTTCCTTGCTTCATTTTATGTATTGATATATTCATGATATATTTATTTATTTGCTTATTGTCCAGGATCTAAGCTCTGTGTTTCACAGGTCTCATTTGTTGCTTTTTTGTAAATATATACAACAGTCTGGCATGTTTTAGATTAAATAAACATTTTTTGTCTACAAGGATGCTGTTTATGAACACTTCCAGTATGTGTTTGACTTCAAATTGACAATGTAGTTATTATTACTAAGTATTTAAATGGGAAAAGGGTGTAACAAGTGGATAAATGGGGACTGATTCCTAGGGCATACAATACCTTATTTCTCATTAATTGTCACAGAATATTCTACAGTGCTTCTATGATAAGACAAAATGTGTCTCTTTAGTTTTCAGATCACTACTATATACTCAAATTGTGTTCAGCAAACTTTTGATAAACACTTAAATTTCTAAGCAAAATCTGTGTAAAATAAATAAAAATATGCAACAGTTTTATAACTATATTTAGTAATGAAAAGAAATTGACAACTTAGTTTTGCTTGTTATTTTGCAAAGTACTTCAGATTGTTAGTGACAACACACGACTATTTCAAAAAGCCTCCAACTTAGGATACAGCACATATAGTCCTTTGATTTCCTTCCTTTCTGATAGTATATTGTATCAATGTGGCTGACAGCAATTTTGCCAACATTACAAGTATATTGTTCCAAACTTTTGCCTCTTCACGCCCCTTATCCACATATCAAGTTGTATTTCCCTTTATTGACTATTGTAGCGTACAGCTTCCTTCTGTTGGTGATACATTATCTTGATTGACAAAACTCAAGTGAGGTGTGCAAAATAAAACTTTATTTTCTATAATTCTAAATTCAGTTTAAGACATTTTTTTCCTGGTGCCCATTTACCTCCATCTATGTTCCTCACTCAGAGCAATGTCAAATAAATGTGTTTATGAAGCCATGACCCCAACATGGGGTCTGATTTCTAGGGCATACAATACCTAGGGCAGTGTTATGTGTAGGCATTGTCATTTGCTGTGTCTGGAAAACACAAAGGCCTAAAGGCCTAACAGAAATAAGGGTATTCCTTCTTTTACTTTGTTGCAAACCCCGGGTGGGGAAGAGAAAATGAAGTACCAGAAGGGTATGTGAAGGGAAATTGAAGCCTCTGGTTTTCAGGAGGAGGAAAAAAAAAAGGAGATAAAAAGAAAGGAGCAGAGACTGAGAGGGATACAGACTTTTGGGAAGGAGAGAGACAAGAGAATGGCAAGCCAGTAAAGAGAGTGGCCTGAATGACCAGGCTGGGTAGAAGCCCCCTGGAAGAGTGAGCTGGTGGTGGTGAGGAGCCATCTTGGGAAAGTGGCCAGCAAAAGAGTAGCTGGTGTAAGAACATGGTGTTGCAGCTAGGTGGCATGGAAAGCTGGAACCTGGAGATAACCAGGGATTTGGAAAGCTCATTTTGCATCAGCATTTGCTGAAAAAGTTTGAAGAGCTTTGGAGAAGCTGAGCAGCTCAGAAAACTGTAGAGAGAAGAAGCAAAGAGAAGGTGCTAGAGAAAGAATGAACTTTGCAGAGTGCCTGCCTCAGCAACATCATGAACATGGTGTCTTTGGGACCTTTGGTACTAAAAATGGTGACTGGGGTAAGATAACTGGCCACTTGTGGCTTTAAGGACTTTTTGTTTGACTTTCTGTTTTCCTCATTAATTTTCCCTGTAAATAAAAGCCTGTTGTTCAAATTGCATTTGACTGGCAACTGCTACATGTGGATGGTAAGAACCTCAAATCATCTGGGCAACAGAAGCTGCATTTTAAAAATGCTTTTTACCTTTGGCTTATTGGTTGGAGGTTTCTGACCTATTTGCACCCAATATCATTTAGAGTTTAAAAACATCACCAGACTGCCAGAGAGCATTCCAGATTTTCACTGCCAATCCTACTTCCAACTCATTAGGTCAAAGGATTTTCTCCATCACCACTCTGCCCTCATCCCCAACATAGTCATGGGGACTGTACCCATCACCTCCATGCATTCCCCCATCACAGTCATAAGGACTTTCTCCTTCACCTCTGTGCCTTCATTCCCATCACAGTCACAGGGACCTTCTCCATCACCACTCTCATCTCCATCATGATCATAAAAATACCTACCATGTACAATTGCCTACCAATTTCAGACACTGTGGTTAAAATTTATATAGGTTATTTCATTTAATCACAATAATCCCACAAAATAAACACCATCAATTATTCTTATCATTAAAAAAAAATCACCACGCACAGAGAAATATTCAAAAGGCTTAAGATCAACATTAAGGAGCAGTTAGGCTTTGAATCTTAATAATCTGATTCCCCCCAACCCCCAAAACCACACTTTCCTTTTTAAAATCATGATCCTAGAGAGGTCATTAGTCTAACTCATTTTGGAAATTCACATACCTGAAAAAATGTTATTCACAATATTATATTGGCATATGTACTAGTTTCCTGGGATGTCTATAACCACGACAATACAAATGCATTCTTTCACAATTCTAGATGCTAGATGTCTAAAAACCAGGTGATGGCCTGAAATTTCTAGAGGTGGCCATCTTGTCTTTTCCAACTCCTGGGAGCCTTAGGCTTTCCTGGATTTGTGGCTCTGTCTAAGCTGTCCAAGACCCAAACTTTTTATAAATTCTTTCTAGTGAAACTAAAATTCTTCATCAATTTTCTCTATCAGAGATTTAATTGAATACATCATGTCATTCTCACATCCAAAATTCTATTCTTTAAATAAAATATCACCCAATGAACTCATCACCTTCTAGTAATTATACACACTCACATAATCATAAATTTTGCTAATAATTTAGCATTTAAAGTCAACCCTCACTTAAATTATTAATGTTCACCCCATTTTAACAATGTTGAATCAAGTATTTCTGGAATCTGAATGGCATCTCTTTGCTGTTCGAACATGATATACAGGTTACACATTAAGATAACTGCAGAGGAGGCACTTGCATTATTCTTGACAAAATTTTATGTTTATATATATATGTATCCATTACAAAAAACTATAAATATAATCTGGAAAAAAAATGAATAAACACTAACAAAAGACAAATGCTAATAATATCTATGATGCAGGAGTGGGATTTTGGAATATATGCTTTGTTTCATTTTGTCTTCCAAACATCCTCTACATACTCATGTAACTTTAGTCATGGTGGCTACCAGACTTGCATTAGCTGTATCCCTGCTTAATTACCTAGGTAGGCTTGAGAGCAAGGGTCTCCTAATTTACCTACTTGTGAATGTCTGTGTAGCAACAGTAAATAGGGAGAGTACAATGTTACAATGAAACTCTCAAATGCACCATTTTGCCCTTAGGACCATGTACAAAATTTTAAACATGCTTACAAAAGTGTGGCAGATTAATTTGTGGTGACAGATTAATTTTTTCCAGCTTTATTGAGTCGACAGACTAATTTTAATCTCTAATCAATAGAGTATCAACAGGCTAGAGATTAAAATTTTATGTCTGTAAAATATAACAAATGCATTTCTAGAGAGATACATTTTAAAAGACAGAAAGGCAACACACCTAAAATTACATTTCAACAAATCTAATCAGAACAAACATTACAGAACTATATATATAGTTTATTGAAAGTGTGCATGTAGGAGATTAAAATGAAGAATGCTGATTATGCCCATAATTTTGTCACTCACAATCATAAAAAAACAAGAAAGAAATTATAAAGAAGTATCAATTCCTTATGTTAAATTGCTCTGTACACACTTAGAATCAACACTGTGTATATCAATAGTTGAACTTGTTTACTGCTTGTCGACTTATCTAGGTTGGATTAAAAACAATGCAGCTCAGCAGATAACATACACCTCTTTTTTATTGATACTAAATAAATAAATCAGTTTCACAAAGGTAGACTGGCAAGAATTGGGGGGGGGGATGAATTACAATAACCTCAGGAGCACAGAAGTGTGGAAACCACCAGGGAAAGTACACAAAAGGCTCGCCACAGCATCCCAGTCGTCGCCAAGCCCAGTACCACTACACTGGACACCTGCTTGGCCCTGTGAGTGAAGGTGCACACACAGTGGATGGTATAGACACATAGACACACAGCAACCTCTGGGGAGAGTGCCCATGGGCCTGCCCACAGCATCCAAATTTTCATCAAACCTGCACTCAACCCCTAATGTCCCAGTAGGATCACCCTGAAGATATGGTCGCTGGCACCAGTGGCACAGAAGCCCTGCACATTTTGTTTGTTGAAAACAAACAACAAGGAGAAAGAAAAATACCAAGATAAGCAAGCCTTCTGGGGAACAACACACCATGAAAAGAAAATCATCCCCCAGGATTCAACAACACTGACAAGAAAGAATTAGTCTGTTAGACAAATGAGTCAGAATTGCCATAATTGAAAAACAAAGTAATGAAAAAGAATGACATGATAAGTATAATCAGTGAACTGAAAAATGTGAATTAATTTCTATATAAGAAAAATAAGGGAACTATTTAAATAAGGGATGTTAAAAAATCAGTGGAGTTAAAGAATTCTGGAAAAATCAATGAAAGCAGAATAGCTGAAATGGGAGAATGAATCAGCACTCTTGAAGACATATAAAAAGAACGAAAAAAGAAAAGAAAGAGAAGGATAAAGGAAAAAAATAAAGAAATACTTTGAGAACAATCCAACATCATGAGGAAAGGAAATATAAGAATCAAAGGAACCCCAGAAAGTGAACAGAGAGATGAAGGAACTAAAAAAATATTCAAGAAAATAATTGAGGAGAACTTCCCAAACATGAGGATGGAAATGAAAATACACAAGAAGCTAGAATCAAGTTACCATAGTTAAAGGAGAATTACAGCAAGAAACATAGCAGCAAAGTTTCCAAGAGTTCCAAGGCCAAGATAAAAATTAATGAAGCTAACTAGGGGGAAGAAACAGATAACTATTCTTCAAGAAAATATTACTTTCCTATGAAGGAAAAACAAGCAAATTGACCTCAAACTTCTAAAAAAAAAAAAAAAAACTCCATGAGCAAGAGACTGGAGCAACATACTCAAAAAACTCAAAGTCAAAAAATGCCATCTAAAAATACATTTTTCTTCAAAACTCTCCTTCCTATAAGAGGGAAAAACAAGGACCTCCTTAGACAAATATTTTCAAAAATCTGCCATTACTAAACCCCCATTCCAAGAAAAATTATAGGAAATCTTAAACTGTAAACTTACAAAGGTACAAACAAGAAGAGCTGAATAAGGCAATGAATAAAACAATAAAACAATGAACAAAATGGCAATTACAGATTCCCATGTATCAATAATCACCCTAAACATAAATGGACTACATCCAACAATAAGAGATACAACATGATCAGCTACATTAGAAATGAGAACTCACCCTTCTACTCTGTCCAAGAAACACACCTAAAGCCCCAAAGATAAGCATGGATTAGAAGTAAGGTGTAAGAAAACAATTCCATAAGCAAATAGCCCCCAAAAGAAGGCAGGGACAGTTATATCAGATAAAATAGACTTGAAACTTAAACAGGTGACAAGTGAAACCAATGGACACTACACAATGATCAAGGGGACATTAATAATACTACAGTCAAATAAAGACAACACACAAGAAAGAAAACTATACACTAATCTCCCTGATACAAAACTCCTCAACACAATCCTAGCAAACCAATCCAACAATGCATCAAAAGTATAATACACCTTGACTAAAAGGGATTTATTCCAAGGAAGCAAGGGTGGTTCAAAATCCAAAAATCAAATAACATAATTCACTTATCACCAAAAAGAAAACTTAAAAACTATATGATCAAGTCAATAGATTCTGAAACAATATTTGATAAAGTTCAACATCCATTTAAAATGAAATTCTTGACAGAAAGAATATGCCTTAATATAATAAAAACCATATATGTCAAGCCTACAGGCAGATTCATTCTTAATTGTGAGAAGGAGAACACCTTCCCTTTAAGATCTGGAACAAGATGAAGATACCCACTCTCACCACTGCTTTTCAATAGTGAGGGCAATTATGCAAGAGAAAGACAAGTAATCTAAATAGGGGAAGAAACTAAAATTATTTACAGATGATGTAATAATGTATAGAGAGAACTCTAAAAATCCCACAGAAAAACTAACAAAAATAGAAAACCTGTTTAGTAAAATAGCAGGTTATAAAATCAACACACAAAAATCAGCAACCATCTTACATGCAAATAATCTAGAAGAAATCAAGAAAACAGAGAAGAAATCAAGAAAACATTTTCATTTGTAATTGTACCATAAAGAATTAAATATCTGGGAGCAAACCAAGATGGTGAAAGAGCTATACAAAGAAAACTATAAAACATTGATAAAAGAAACAAAGATAAAAAGAAATGAAAAGACATTCCTGCTCATGAATTGGAGGAATTAACATTATCAAAATAGTCATCCTACCAAAAGCAGTTTACATATTCAATGCTATCTCAATAATCATTTCAATGGCATTGTTCAAAGAAATAGAACAAACGTTGCAGAAATTCATCATATTTTCAGATTTCAAACTATACTATAAAACCATAATAATTAAAGCATATAGTGCTAGAACAAAATCAGACACATAAAGCAACAGAACAAAATAAAAAAACCCAGAAATAAAGGCACATGTATGTGGCCAACTAATCTCTGACAAAGGAGCAATAAATATGTACTGGAACAAGGATAGTCTCTTCAAGTTTCTTCAGGTCTCTTCAAGATGCTAGGAAAAACTGGACTGCACATGCAAAAGAATGAAACTATCTTACTACACCACACCATACCCAAAATCCAACTGAAAAAATAACAAAAGACTTGAATGTAAGGCCTGACATCATAAAATATATAGAAGAAAATATAGACAAAACACTACATGACATATATCTCAGAAACATCTTTGAGGACTCATCCCCAGCTGCAAAGAAAATAAAGGAAAAGATAAACAACTGGGACTACATCAAATTAAAAATCTTCTGTACAAAAAAAGAGATAATAACCAAAATGATGACATACTCTATAGATTGGGAGAAAATATTTGCACTCCATACCAAGAAGGGGGTTATATCAAAGTTCTACAAGGAGTTTACACAACTCAACAGAAACAAAGCAAACAACCCAGTCAAAAAAATGGGCAGAAGAGCTAAAAAGATATTTTTCCAAAGAGGAAATGTCAATAGCCAAAAGGTATATGAAAAAACTCTCAATATCATTTATCAGAGAAATGCAAATCAAAACCACAATGAGATACAGTCTCACACCAGCAAGAATGGACCAGGTTAGGAAACAAAAAGGCTACAAGTGTTGCTGAGAATGTGAAGAAGTGTGGAGAAAAGGGGCACTCTCACACTGTTGGTGGGAATGCAAATCAGTCCAACCCCTAGAGAAGCTTTTGTGGAGGACACTCAAACTAGTAAAAATGGAACTACTACATGACCCAGCAATTCCATTCCTACAAATTGAACCAAAGGACACAAAAACTTTAATTCAAAGGGAAACCTGAACTCTTATTTATTGCAGCACTATTTATAGTAGCTAAGATATGGAAATAATCTAAATGCCTTTTAAAAAGAAACATGAATGAATGAATCAAGCAGATGTGGTATATTACACAATGAAGTACTACTTGGCTACCCAAAAAGGTAAACACATGCCATTTGCCATCAACATGATGGAACTGGAAGGGATGCTAAGCAAAAATTCAGAAGGAGGTAGAGAAATATCAAATGGTTTTACTTATAGGAGGAATATAAGGAAACTGAGTAAAGTGTAAAAGATGAAAGACAAAACTTGCAGTCAAACTATAGATCTGTAGCACAGAGCAGGCGAGGGAATGGAGAGGCATAAAAACAGAAGGAAGTACACAAGGGTCTATGGTGAATTTTCATCACGGATGACATAAGTCCCACACCTGAGATGAGAAACCAAATAATGTACAAAAATAAACAATGACATAAGAAAATTAAAGAGATTTTAAAAAATTTAAGTGACAACATAATAATCAAGATTAAAATTTGAATGTAAAACAAATCAGTCAGTGAAAAAGATCCATGTTGAACCAAGTAATAGAATTTTAAATAAAAACAAATTAAGTATACTTGAAAAAATACTCAAAATACTTGCTTTTAATTTTTATCTAAAGTGAAGAAAGGAAATGTTTTTTTTCAAAATGCATCATTAATCCTTTATCAGTAAATCCTTTATCAGTAGTCACTATAGTATATTATGTAATGTCATGGTTAAATTTATATTATCTTTCATAAAGTAAAAGAAATACTGAATTCAATTTTTAATGTATGCAACTTTCTTTGACAGAAAGTAAAATTCAAACATGCTATCAAATTTGTAAGGCACTAACATGTGCAATACAAAGATCATCAATCATTCCATCGATACTTTTTGTACAGTTGCAAAACATGTCATAATAAGTTATAGAAACTCTTCTTCCAAGTTTCCAACTCTCAATTTTACTCTTCAGTCTCTTCCATTATTGAAATACACACTGCATTCCTTCCTTGCATGGATGTATTTAGATGACTGAAAATATTTTTAAATATTTTTAAATTGTCGGATATACAAGCAAATCTATGCTGTCCAATTTGTCCAATTCATAATAATAAGTTGTTGAAACAAAACTGATTTCTTACCTTAGAGAAAAAATAATAGCTCATTTTATGGTTCAAATATTCTCAACAGAATTTTTTCCCTCTAATAATCACATCTCAGCATACATAAGCTAGTTAGCTGCTTATGATCAGCTTTCCAATTCACACCATTACAAAATAAAGAGAATAGTACAGAAAAATTTAACAAATTAGTCTGACTTAAAGCTCATTTTTTACTTTTCCACTATGCATGTTATGTAGTTCAGCTGACATTCTTCGCATAACAAGACTTTCTCATTGAAGGAAATAGTGTGTTAAATTACAAGTTTCTTTACCAGAGGGGAAAACCAATTATTGTACAAAAATGAACAATGATGTAGAAAAATTTAAATAAATAAATTACAAGTTCCTTAATCTGGGCATTTATTCTAGAACACTTTTCTATTATAGTTGTAAGGATGTGCTACATAAAACTGGAGAAGCAAATCACATTAGCTGACAATGATCACACATTTATATGTCAAAATACAACAGATGTTTCTATTTGTTTGCTCTATTTCATGTGGACCCATTATGAACAATTTAAAACTAACACCACACTTTGAATAATCTTGGTGTGCAAAGCAACATCACTCATACCTCACTGACTCGCCACTCTCATCGTAGTCTCTAGACATCTTAGCCTCTACACACAGGTCATCTCCATGCTCTCTCCTCCTTCACATTCTACATGTCCTCTATTAGAACCTGTCATTCTTATAACTAATACATGAACATGAGTCCTTTCTAGAATGGACTATGTCTACCCACTTCCATCATCAAGCCCCAAATGCCAAGAACATCATAGTACTTCAATAAATATAAAGAGAACAAACTTTTTCTACAGAAATTTGACAGCATAAAGGCACCAAAAAAGGTCTTCCACATTTAGGAAAAAATATGAAATGACATTTTCAGATTAATTGAATAGCAACAGTGAAATGCAACATTGCCACATGGGAATGCAGTCAGGAAAAGAAAAGAATAGACAGGAAATGCGTAAAATGGGATGGGAGGGAGAACAGAAAAAAACGAAGAAAGAACTCAAGTAAGCAAGCAGTTAAGTTTTCTGAAATAAGTCATTTGTTTTACTTGAAATAGTTATCCATCTCTCAGATTCCACTGCCATTCCCATCCATACCCTGCCTAATGAACTTCTAATCATATCCCAAAACACACATAATTATGAATAACCCCCTTATGCACATGCATGTGCACATATACAGACCTGGGACTGGATGGTTTTGTCTGTTGATTGCATTTTTCAAACCCATAGAAGTCAATATTCACCATTGTTGTAAGACTATTCATGCCATTTTAACAGTGATTTACTTGTCTTTCTTCCCTCTATTTAGACAATATCTTCGTTAAAGGCAGGGATTCCTGTTGACCTTTGACATTCCAGTATCTACTACAGTGCCTGATCCCATGTAAATTTCAACATATGTGGGTGGGAGGCAAGATGTGGGGAATAGGGAAGGAGTGGATGTGAAGATGGGGATGGAAATTAGGCCAGATGGAGTAAAAGCAACTCTTAAAGATGGAAAAGATGCAGGCAACTATGTGGGAGAAATGATAAGTTAAATAAAAAGGAAGCATAAAGATCATTCTGAAACACCCCCCCACACACACACACACAATGCC
Organism: Uropsilus gracilis; assembly: GCA_004024945.1. Lineage (NCBI taxonomy): Eukaryota > Metazoa > Chordata > Mammalia > Eulipotyphla > Talpidae > Uropsilus > Uropsilus gracilis. The sequence goes on along the minus strand of PVHY01003151.1, from coordinate 9,491 downwards.
ATAATATTCTGCCATTATGTAATGTTTCTATTTTATAGAAAACATACTTTGGGACTACAAAGGTAGAGAAATGAGCTGGTAAGCAAGTGGCTCTAAGCCACCATTATTATAGTCAAACAGATTTCTGTGGAGTAGAATAAGCGGTTACAGGTCTGTAACCGCTATACATCTATTATATAATTGATAGTACTAATATCAATGATTAAAAACAAAATATATTTTCATAAATAAATGCAAATCAGAGTTGGGTCTAAACAGTATTACAAATACATGCAGAGAAAACTCTGTCATTAAATCATTTATAACCACGTGTAGCTGGATTAGAAGTCTTAAAGTTATCTCACACTTTTAAATTCATGTTTCTTTCATAAACATGTATTTCAAGGGGGACTCTGGTTTACAGTAAAGAACAGACCTCCCAAATATGTTCTGTTCTCTCAACATTTTCAGAAAAGCACTTTCCAAGATGTATCAGTGTAGCATTGTGGATTATTTCAAACTAATGTTAGCAGAGGCTCTGCAGATTTGAGGGAAACGTTCCTCTTTCTTAAATACCTAAAAGAATGAAACTTGGAAGTATAACCCAAATTTAGGATTATCTCCAGAAATAACCTATCAGCTTTGAAATCACAAGCCCATATCCTATTCCTCAGCTCAGAATAAAAATGCTTGTTTTTTCTCCTTTATTTTAGAATTTATATCTCAGTACATCTTTTATACATATGTAATTAAATGTATTCTCTTCTCCTACCAATCTGTCTGATGTTAATTTGAAAGCTTAAGCACCCATGAAAAAAACTCGGGGAAATAGAAAATTTCATTTCTGTCCCTACCATAAAGATTTTGTTTCATTTCATTTACTATAGTATATTATAAGTACCATACCAATTTTAATTTGATATCATCTTCACCACTCTAGGACACACCTTGAGATTTACAACCTTAAAGGAATCATTCAACCATCTTTGAATGGCATTTTTTGCCAACACAAGCAGACATGGAGTTAAGTGCTGGATTATATTATCATATAACACATCTCCACTGGTAAGCTGTCAATTTAAGAATTCATAAAATAAAATCTAAAAATAGAGAACATTTAACTATATTACATTTCATAAAATGTCACAGTCTTTAGGCAAGGGAAAATAAACTTCTCTGTGTGTTAGGAAGAAAGAAAACTGAAATTTTCATTTAGGTCAAAATAGTAAGATAGGAAAAGGGACTTTCAGGGCAGGTCATAGTTTGACTAAATCAGCAAGCAAAGAGCCGTCATTTTTTAAAAACTAAAGTTGTGCCACTCCACAAAAATCATCCAACTAAACAATTCTGGATGGTTGCTATGTATATTTGCTAGTATATATGCTAGCATATATGTGTTTGTATACACACATAAAAATGTGTATTTTAGCTTAACATATCTGACTGAGGTTAACAACATAAGCTTCCCTAAATAAGCTCACAGGAGATTTTTAATATTTCCTCATTTAATACCCCAAAGCTTTTTCTAAAAAATGACGGAATTTAACAAAACTTTAACATTTTAATCAAAATGAACAATCATTTCTCAACAGGAATTCAACCAGAATAGTGAAAGTTAGAATGATTATCATATTTATAGGGGCACTGTGCCCTAAAGAGAAGATATAGTTTAGACACAGATGTGTGTTATATACATATGTATATATGCATGTTTATGCATGTACATATGTATACACATAAAAACTATTCAGCAAAGCAAAATATATTTGGTTCTATGAAAAAGCAGTTATCCAGAGTAGCAGAGAAAACAGATTAACTAGAAGATCATGAAATTCTCTTGGAAAATAGTGTCTGATTTGAGATTAAAATAAATAAAATAAATAAATAGATCTTAAAAGTCTAAAAGGAGAATGAGAAATATTCTAGATGGATGGTACATCAGAAGAAAATGTGTCCTCCTTCTATGAAGAATGAAAATCTAGCTTAGGTGCAGAAAGTAGACAAATCAGATGGACAGGTGAGTGAAGTCCATAGTTTTGAAACTCATAGTGGTTCTGATTTCATATCAAAGACATTAAAACATTGCCAAAGAATTTTAAGCATATTGTGATTCAATCAGAGAACTTAAACTGTTCTTTTATTCTTTTCAAGTAAATACTAAATATATTATTGACATGCTTGCATTAAATAGTATATCTATATAGTGCTGGTGAAATCAGAGTGTTAAAAGGTATGAATCCTTACTGATTTAACAAAATGACTCTGAATAATAATCACCTACTGAGGTTAGCTCAATACCCGTCAAGATTGTCAGATTAGGGAACACAATGCAGAAGCTGATCATAACATTTTTGGAAACAATACAAATCAATAAAGATTCACATCTACAAAACAAGATCTGGAAAAGATAGGCGGGAAAAAGAGTGTTCTCCAATGTTCAACTCATCATTTAAAAACTCTATAGTCAATTTAATAGGATGATCCAAGACAATTTTATCAAACATCCAGAACTTTTTAAAATCACTATCTTATAACTATAACAAACTAAAAGACAAAATATTATTTTGAGAAAATTATTTTATTTCATCTCATTAAGCACCTCAAAATGAGAAAATGGGGTAAAGCTAGATAAGACACTGAGATACAAATAATTACATATATTCACTATAGTCTGTGTATTTTCTGTATTTTAAAGACAGTATGAGAATACAACCCCCAAGAACTGTTGCTTAGTTAAAAGTCCTTGTATGAACTGAAGTCAATAAAATAAGGAAAGAAGTGATATTCAGCACTTCCAGGTCTGTTCGCTTCCCCTTCTTGCATACTGGGTACATGATAAAAAAATATTCAATGGGTGCTCTGACGCGCTTACAATTTTAAAAAGTGAAAAACATAAAGGGAAGCTGGATCTTGACAAATGCCCTCTTCACATTTATTAATTTGGTTGTATGTTTTTCTTTCCTTTCATTGATGTGATGCATTTATATTGATTGATTTTCCTGTGGTGAACAATCCTTAATCACTGTAATAAAGTATACTTGATCCTGATGTATGATTTCTTTAAATGTGTTGCTGAATTTGGCTTGCCAAAATTTTCTTGAGAATTTTTGATCCTATGTTCATCAGGGATACTTTAGTTTTCTTTATTGTGATGCTTTGTCTGTGGCATCAGAGTAAAGCTGGCTTTATAAAATATGCTTGAAAGCATTTTCTCTTCAACTTTCTGAAGCAGTTTGAGAAGGGTTGCTATTATTTTATGTTTGAAGATTTGGTAAAATACATTAGCGATTCATTGGGTTCAAGGTTTTCGTTTTTTGAAAGAGCTCTGATACTGTATTAAGTTCTTACTTGTAATAGGTCTGTTCAGGTTTTAACTCTCAATAAAAGGGGATAGAAAGAATATACCTCAACATAATGAAAGCCATATGTCAAATCTACAGATAACAACATACTCAATGCTGAAAAACTAAGTTTTTTGTTTTTTGTCAGGTAAAAGACAAAATGTCCTTTACAGCATAACTTAAAAAGAAAAGCCTAGGTAGAACAACTAAGAGAAAGATACAAGAAGAATCCAAATTATAAAAGAAGAAATAAAATAATCAGTATTTCCAGATAATATAATGTCCACAGAAAACTTGGAAAAATACACAAAAGTAAAGACAGAAATTTTAAACTAAAAACAGTGGTGCTCAGTTACAAAATCAATATATAAAAATCTGTTGCATTCCTATATGGAAATGGGAGAGAAGGGAATTTTTAAAAAATTAATCCCTTATATAATTGCAACAAAAAAGATTAAATACCCTAAGAATAACTTTTCATAAGGGAGGTGAAAGATAGTATTTAAGTTAACATTGTTAAATATCCTTATTACAAAAAAACAATATACATGTTAAGATAGACCCCTATCAAAGTTTCAGTGGCATTCTTTCCCCAAATGGAGGGAATATTGCTCATATTTATGTGGATTCACACACACAAACCCAAGTAGTAAAAGTAATTTTAATTTACAAAAAAAAAACTTTTTAAAGGAAGAATAGTGATGTCATACTCCCAGACTTCAAATTCTATTAGAAAGCCATAATAATCAAAACAGTATTGTATTAGCATGATAAGATCATTAGAATAAAATTGAGAGTCCAGAAATAAATATATACTTAACAAGGACAGTTAATTTATGACAAGAGAGTCATGTGTATACAGTCAAAAAGTCTCTTTAAGATAATTTTGGAAAAACTGGACAAAGACATGCAAAAGAATTAAATTAGACCACTCTCTCACTCCATATACAAAAATTGGCTTAAATGGATTAAAGAATTGGACATAAGACCTGAAACTATAAATTCATAGAAGAAAACATACATGCAACACTTCACAACATTGGTTGCATGGGTGTGTTTGGGATTCAACTCCAAAGGCAAGGGAAACAAACAAATAAAAATAAGTAAATGGTGCTACATCAAACTGAAAAGTTTCTGCACATCAAAAGAAACTTATTTAAATGAAAAGACAATCTATTGAGTGGGAGATAATATTTGCACATCAAACATGTGACAGAGGGTTAATGCCTAGATCCAAAAAGAACTCATATAACTCAATAAAAAGGAAAACTAAACTAAACCAAAAAAAAAAAAAAAAAGGACTGAAGAATAATAAATAAGCACTTCTTCAAAAAACATACAGATGGCTGACAGGCATGTAAAAGTGCTCGTTATCACTTATCATCAGGAAAATCAAATCAAAAGCACACTAAAATATCATCTCATGTCTGTAAGAATGGCCCATGTCAAAAAGACCAGAAACAAGTGTGGTTGAGAGTGTGGAGAGAAAAAAACCCTTGTCCACAGTTGGTAGGAAAGTAGACTGTTGCAGTACTGATTGAAAACAGTACGGAGGTTTCTCAAAATATCAAAATCGGTCTTCCATATAATCTAGAAATTCCATTTCTAGGTAACTATCACCAAAACTCAAAAATTTTGAAAAGCTATATATACTGTTACATTCACTGCAGCACTGCTTACACTACCAAGTTATGGAAACAAAGTGACCACAGATAGTTAAACAGGATAAAGAATCTAGTGCTTAAGCATGACAAAATACAACTCAGTCATTTAAAAAAAAAAGATGAAATCTTACTATATTTGACAATGAGTGGAACTAGAAGAGATTTATACCAAAAAATAATTCAGAAGAAAGACAAACACTGAATTATTAAACTCATATGTATATTATAAAACAGCCAGTTTTCTCACTAGTAGTTCTCTTTGGTGTGATCACCATACATATATTTATTTTAAAAATGTTTAGTTAAGGTCTACTATGACCAAACATCAGCTACATATTAATAAACAAAACAGAAAAATCACAAACCTCTTTGAACTTTTTATCAGGGAAAGGAAAGAGAGAGATAATAAATAAACGTAATTAACTACGACTGATTACAAGGTACGTTAAGCGGTCACAAGCACCTTGGAAATAATCATTGGAGATGGAAATAAGAAGTTTATGAAGCGGTTGAAATTTTAAATAGGGTCTTAATAAATGCCTCAGAGAGGGACACTAGAGTCAAGATCTGAAAACTGATGATTAAGAAAATAGGAGAATCACTGGTGTGATGCTTTTGAGTGAATCAAGAAATGGAAGCTAATACATAAGCAAACAGTTGTCATTTGCTGGGAAGTGAGTTTCCATCTATACTAACAAGAAGGAAGATAGAGTGTAAGTACACCGAGATGATGGAAGGTCATTAAAGTTGCTGCTATGAGTTTACAGATGCTCAATGCTAGGATGGGATAGGTATGTTGAAGGTTCAGGGGAACAGGACAAACTATAACATAGCTATCAAAGACTGTGGAAGAGTGGGTGGCATAAGGAAATATGATTGACAGGCAGCATTATATGCCTACTTATGTGTACTTAAGAATCTGCAGTGAGACCAATAAGCACAGGAAACTCTACAGGGCAAATTAGGAATAGAAAAAGCTGAATTTAATCTATATTATGAGGGATATAGAACTGAGTGTACATACAAGAGATCATACAGTGATTAATCATTAAATTTAAACTAGGTTAGAAATGTGATAAACTATGAAGCATCAGAAAGTAAACTGGAGATAAGGGTTTATAATAGTTGAAAGAAGGATGTTTGCCACTGTGAGTATGGCTGGGTTCCAGTTATTTGAATGAACACAGGATGTGTGTGAGGAAAGATGGAGGACAAAATCACAGAAAGGAATTCAATGACTAGAATAGTAGAATGGTCACACACATGAGTATTAGAGAATTATGTCAGAAGCAGTGCTGGGAAAAGTGAAAATGAACTGGGAATCAAAATACTCAATAAATGAGGTAATACTGCATAACAACCTAAAGTCAAGGAGTTGATGAACCTTTGTGCCACCAAAGGCAAGTATTCATCAGAAATAATAGGAACCTGATTTTGCCTTTGACAGAGTATTAATGACCATATTAGAAAGACAAATAATAGAAAGCCGTTTAACAATCAAGATTAAAAAGAATTCTACTAAGTAGTGGGTAAATCATCTTGATATCTTTAAAGTTGTATTAGGCCTTTCATTCCTAAGGGAGGTGCTCAAAGGAACCCATATAGCTAATATATTTCAGCTTTCTCTGAAGGAGTCAGCTGGCATAATTTATTTTTTAAATAGTTGACTATAAAAAATACCTATACACAGAAAAATAAGAAAAGAGCAATTACAAAATCAATACAATGCTCACTTTAGTACACTTGAAAATTGAAAAGCTAGTTACCTTTTGAAAATAAAGCACCACTTTTCTACAATGCGGAAATTGTGTTCCTATGAAATCTTTCACAGCCAAAAATGATGTAAAGAAGTAGTACTTAACACAATTTATATGAAGAAAAAATTGAGCCTTCACAGGTCCTGCCCCCAAATAATCTACTAAATAATCAAATAACATGTAAAACATAATACAACACTAGTACATGAGAAAAGCAGGAATGATATGATAAATGCACAGGCTTTTCCTAGGGAAGAAACTTGGTGGAGCCACTCTATTGCTGAATGGGGAGTGAACTGCCTTTACAACAGCTGCTACAAAACAAATGCTGAATATTAGTTTCACTCTTTGTCCTAAAAGTAAAAATTCTCTTTGAATTTCTTGCAGTTAGTGAAGAGGGGCACTAATATAAGCTTTTTGTGACACAATGCAAATTGTTTAAAAAGCAGTGGATACCTGTACTATAGATCAAATGTGGGGGCAGAAAAAATAATATGGAAGGAATGATTGAGTCATTTAGTTGCAATTATTTTCTCCCTAAATATTCTATTTCAAGTCAACAGATAAATTGGCAGGTTTTAGAAAATTGTTCAATCATTCTAAACACTGATTACATGTCTTCAAACTCCAGGGAATTATTAAGAAATAATATATTTTGAGGGTTGACCTTACAGCTATATGATAGCATTGTGATTCAGCAGCAGTTAAACACTAAATAGACCCAGTTGCATTTTGAAGTATATTCACAAAATATAATCTTTCACAAAGAAATAGATGAATCATTTAAAAAGTAAAATTTAACACTTGTCTTGCCCCAACAGATTATAAAACTCTTATGGGTGACCTAGTTTGGGGGAAGGTATCAAAATTAAAGTAAGTAAAACCTTGAACAGCTTTTCAAAATAGTTGTAGTGACTAAATATTTAATACATGTTAGGTGCTGAGAAAACAAAATCAAGCAGAAGTCCCTTTCTGTATTCAAGCCACCTGTAAAATAGAGGGGAAGACATGCATGCGTACAAAACACGAGGGAGTCAAAAATGAAGATGTGATTAAATATTTCTGAGTGAATCAGAGGGTCTAGGTAGATTCAATGGTGCCCTGAAGATTGAGCTGGAATTCAGAATAAACAAGGTCAATGTGTGTCTGCATGTTTGAAGAGTGTGATATTGGGAAGAGAGAAGTTTGTGCAGGGGGAAAAGCAACAGCAAAATCTGGAGGATGAAAATGCACAGGACATTTAATTAATTGTGAAGTGAGAGGAGTGGTTTATGAGGAGAAAAAGTAGATGATATATTTGAAAAATAAAATTGGGCATGCAGCCTTTTAAGTAATTTATTTTTAAGACTTTCAACTTCATCCATTTAAGTAGTTATTTGCTAAAGTATATTCCACAGAAGACTAGTTCTGGAGTATGTTGACAGATATTTCATGAAAAAGATGGCAGCTCTAATCCAAAAGGCTAAACACAATTTAAAGGATGAATCTATGATACAACTTTTCTATACGTTTTAATATACACTGTGATTCTCAAAAAAAAAAAAAGAATATGCAGTTTCATATAAATAAATTTGACCACAGAGCCACCCCTTACTCCTCTCTAAAAAGTAAAGAACTAATATTGCATAGAAATGTATTTTTTAAAATACAGCCAGAAAAATTGGAAAAATCACTGAAATGTAAATTTGTTATCTAACAGATGACATCCTATATCTACCCCTTTACCCAATAAACACTTATTTAGTACCAGCTACTTGCTGGGTCTAATAGCACATAAAACCACATGAGCCTTAAACATTCAAATTACAATTATCTCAATAATATTATTTTTCAATTCTTACTGGGTTAATCTGAACAAAAATATGAATAAATTTTGATTCTTATTGAAAAGGATCCAAGTTCATTGTGGTGTGATAAAAGTGGGGAGTGGCCATTGAAAAGTCAAACTGCCTAGATTTAAATTCTCGCTATTAAGCTGATTACATGTGTGACCTTAAGCAAATACTTAACCAAGCTGTGCTACATTTTTCTCTCCTGTAAAATGAAAATTGCTAATAGTATTTAACTCAGGGTTGTTCTGAGATTAGATAAATTTAAAAAGTCAACCCTATAGTGTTTGTCATATAGAAAACACAATCATGTTTGTTAAATAAAATCTATATGCTAGAAACAGAGAGAGTGTTTTCTTTACAAAAGTATTTTATTGAGTATTTATTCTAGGAAAATTTTGCAATAAATTATTAGTCTGTTTAGAGATTAGTGAAGATGAGAAGTTGCTTGCAATTTCAACTCTTCCTTGAAGTAGCGACCCTTACTGAAATCTAGGGAGAGAACCAGCTCTCGTTCTTTTCTCCACACACACCTGGTTGAAAAAGTCAGGATCACCAAGAAAATATAGCAGCATGATGAAGGAACACAGGTGATTCCTACTTTATTCTTTATACTTCTCTCTATTTTGCAAATTGTCTAAAACTGGTATTATTATTTGAAAAAGAAAGCTTTCAGACTAGAGTTAGCAACAAAGATTAAGACAATATAGTAACTTCCATCCCACCAAACTACTTTAATGAAAGAAAAGCCACAGCAAGACACATCATCGTAAAATTTTCTAGAACCCAAGATAAGGAAAAAATAATGAGAATGGCTAGAGAAAAGAAACAGACAACCTACAAAGGAAAATCCATTAGACTGACCTCAGATTTTTCTGAAGAAACACTCCAGGCAAGGAGAGAATGGAGCCACATCTACAA
>PVHY01003150.1:0-112720 GCA_004024945.1 Uropsilus gracilis | reverse complement strand
CTGGAGGGGTGATTCGCCACAGACCCCTCTCGGTTAGCCTCCACTCTGAGCTGCCCACACCAGCAATAAGTACATTCAGACAAAACTTCAACCAAAGAAACAGAAGAGGCAAGGAACACCAAGAAAGACTTTAAAAACAAATGCTTCTAAGGCAGGACTCGAAAAGAGCAAGGCAAGTTCACAGAGCAATGAACTGTGAGAACAAACATGACAGTTTTGCGTACCAATCACTGGGAAGCTACGACCATAAACCGGGCACAGAGATGCAGTCAACAAAGAACAGCACACTCCCGTTGCCAGAGGACGGATGTCTACAGAATAGCAGTGCCAGCTGGGCATGGTGGCTCGTGCCTGTAAGCTTCAGCCTATGAAGCGGTTGGGGCTGGGGATTGAGGATCGAGTCCCACCTGGGGCACGTAGTGAGACCCAGTTCCAAAAAAAAATATATATATATATATCTTTAATATATAAAAATGCATATAATAAAGATATATTTTAAATAAAATATATTTTAAATATATTTTTATATATGGGCGTGGTGGCTCATGCCTGTAATCCCAGCTATGTGGGAAGCTGAGTTTGGGGATCACTTAAGTCCGTGGTACCCCCAGCAATATGAGCCTGCAGTTCCAAAAATAGCAAGATCTAGTCTCAAAAAAAAAGAATGGCAATGGCCTAACAGCAAAGCTCCTAAAAAAAAGACTTGGAGACATACCATCAGCCAAAGGCTGTCCCCACAGAGGAGCAGCTCTACCAAAACACAGGACTGGGAATCGGGTCCCCAAAACTAAAGACATGAAGCATAATGGGATGAAGCAGCAAAATAAGGCAGAAAACAACAGAAGGAACAGCCACCACAAAATAAGAAACATGGATACAAGCCAAAGGCGCTCAGAATGGCCAATGAAGATAATTTAAAAAAAAAAGACTAAAGGGCTAAACATGGACAAACAACAAAAAGAAAGGAGGCAAAGAGACCAGAGGGAGTGTGGTGGGGTGGGGTAATCCTATGGAGATCAACAATTATGCAATCATGTATTGTACAAAATCCAAAAATAAAAATATTTTTTTAAAAAAATGAAAAAAGGGGAAAAATAATAATTGAACACTCTCTCTGAAAAAATACCCTTGCTTGGCTAATGCACTATATGGGTACATAGGCCCAAGACAAGGAAGATGTTCCCCCCTCTCCCATATTCCTGGCTGGTGGGTGTTATCATGTCCCCTGTGAAAACCTTGACCTATTCACCTCCCATCTTTTGACAACCCCAGAGCAGTCTAGCTGCAGTTTCTCTGGAGAATAAACTCTTTTATTATTATTATTATTATTCCAAGGCTTTATCTGCTTCCCAGAGTCACTAGAAAATTGCAGGACCAATTCTGCAGACCAGACTCTGGCAATTCTCAGACAGGAATTTTAAATTGACCTCAGATATCTCCCCACGATCCTCCCAGCACAACTGTGCCCACAGTAGACTCGTTGATCTGTTCCACAGGGGAAAACATATGGCTGGCTTTAAATTTCCTGCCTTTTCTTTTGACTCAGCAAAATTTTTAAAATGTCATTTTTTTTCCATGTTGCTGAGTGAATTTAAGAGCTTCAGGGCAACAGTTTTGTGAGAACTGTTATTTGCAAACCAGGCAAAGGAAAGCAGCATATCCCAGTTTAGCAACTCCCAAAATTCTTCAAGGAATTATTCAAATATATGACAATTGTTTTTGAAAGTGTCCTTAAGATAATGACTTGAATACTGCACATTTTAAACAACTGGAAGGAGAGAGGAATTGGTGTCCCTACCTGGGAATAGAGAACACACTCCAGCAGTGTGAGTTTTCAGGAAACTTGTTGGAAAGGCATGGCTTAAGGAAGTCAACAGAGATGGTATTGTTTCCAAGAGTAGCCCTGTTTTCCTATCCAGGCTCAAGAGTGGGGAATGGATAGAGTTCTTCCAGAAACCTAGGGGCATGGAAGAGGACTTTTCTACAGGACCCAGGACCTTTGATGTAGAACATAGCCAACCCACAGTGACCTGACTTGGAGACAGCCAGGGGACTCATTTGACCACCTGAGAATGTGCACCCACAGACAGAGGTCCAGTCTCAGAGAGAGAGCTCATGGCTCCAGAAAGTTCACTAAAATAACCCTAGGCTCAGGAGACAGACCTCCCTGGTCCCACCATGGCTGTGACTTCTCATCCACTCTTTACCCTTTCTATCCTTGGCTTTCCCCAGCACTAAACTTCATCCAACAAGGAACAGGGTCATAGGCTGCAATGGAGTAATGACATATGTTTATACTTATTATTAAGAATTATGGGAAGGCTGAAATTTAAATGCCTTGTTTTTAGGAGTACTGATAGACAAAAATGTAAAAGTAACTATAGTGTCAATATAGCCATGTCAACCAGATGCATCTAAACATCATGAACACAAATGATTAATTCACTCTGATTTTCTTCCTCTGCAGTAAGAGAAATTGATGTTCATTTGTTCTGACTTGGTGTAAGAACCAGAGATCATAGACATAGGCATGCCCAACACATAGTAGGTGCTGAGTGGATGGTAGCTATGTTTAACCTGACTCTGCTGTGACAACTGAGTGACCTTTGGCAAATCACTTATGGATTGAAGATCCAGGGGCTACACTGTAAGGCCAGCCTAAGATCGAGGTAATTCTCAGCAGGGATCCTGACCTAAGTAGCTCAACCTTGGAACTCAGACAAGGACCGTGAAATTGGCTCCCCAACCCTGATCACAAGAATAAGTGCATCATGTGTGAAAGCTATTTCACAGCACATTCATTCTTCCTTATGTTGATTTAGGGAGAAGCAAGGGAAAGGACTAGTCAACTACCCATGGAAAGTCAAGAAGATAACAACAAAAGTCACATCAAGAAGCTTCAATGCCAGTCAATTTTCTGTCTAGTTTATCTTTCTAAACCCAAAGGGAATGGGATGGGGCTGAGGAAGGGTGAGTTTTAATGTAGTCTCTTTTGTTCTTGACAACCAGGTTGCACCTCAACAACCTCCTACCCCTCTCCCAACCTTACCCCTTCCCTTTTCAATTTAAAATGTCACTATTATTCAACCTGATGAAAGTTATGGCAAGTCTGAGAGTTAGTGACTGTAAATTGCTTTAAATTGAAAATCCATGGATGTCAGAGAGCCACCTTGACAGCTGAGTGCTTCCCTTGGAATAACCTGAGTAATTAAATTTAATATTTAAACCAAGTAGAAGAACAGACTGGCAGAACTATGCAGATAGCACTTTCTGGAAACCTGAAGAAGCACAAAGTGGACTGTGTGTCCTTTTTTGAGAAGTAGAATTGCACATAAAGGAAAGGAAGCAATCCCAGAAAAGCCTAAACTTCTTTCACTCTGCTACCAGAACAAATCCACCCCTCCATCTGTAAACATGTATTAAACCCCTGTGTGCCAGGCTCCAGCCAGGTGTAGCCAATGCAAAGAGGAATGCCAGCTCCCAGGCAGGGAGAGACAGACCATGAACAAACCCTGACACTCTGCCCCACAACAGGGTAGATACAACAGAAGATACAAAGTAGAGCAATGATACAGTCAGCCAATCACCCATAGATGAGAGAGCAAGAAGGAGGCTTCTTGGAGGAGGAAGTCTATAGGGGGGAAGAATTATCTAGCCAGAACATAAGCAAGACATTAAAGCATGAAATGACATCATTATTCTATTAGTAAGTATGTTATAATTAAGATATTCATCAATTTACAGTGATAATTGATTTGGTCATAAATAATCTATTTAATACTTTTGTCATTGTTATTAAGACTGTATTAACATTATTATTAATTCTCAACAAGGTGATGTGGCCTCACCCTGTCATCCTGGGTGGACAGGATTACATACCATGTTAATGGTACCTTCCCCAGACGTCCTAAAAGTAGATGATGCCTTCCAGAGCCCACTTGTTAGGAAGCTACAACTAGACCCACAAGTAAATTATAGGCCTTTTGTTTTTCCTGTGTTCTGCTTTGTAGTCCCCCTATTACTTGTATAAGAGCAGGACATTTTTTTTTCTGGTCTCCAGCTGGAAGCCAGTGTGGAACAAACAAAAATTTCATCTGCAGAGTGGATAGACTGGGGTTGACTCCTAGTTCCATCATTGTGTGTCTGTGGGAGCCACACAGCTTCTAAAATACTTAGACCCTCACCCCCAAAATGGTAACAATAATGGAGTCTACTTGTAAGTAGTGAAATATATTCAAGGAGCTATTTTATGGAGAATCCTGAGCTTAATAAATGTTCCCTCCTCCTTCCCAGAGTAAAGAACTATGTGTGCAAAAGAAAACATCTTTGGTAAATAATTAGTACGTGCACCCTCCTGTTGGACCAGCTCGTAAAAGTGGTATATTCTAACTGTAAGATTCCTAACTTGTCAATGCAAATGTTCTTTAATTTATTATTTATACATGCTATGCAATTGACAGCTTTTCTGGAGGACTTGAGAAATACATGCTTCTGGAGTTTTCTGCTTTGCAGTATTCTGCTTTGCAGTGTTGGATTAACCAGTTTTTATAGTATTATGTTATTTTTCTTACAACTGAATCTCTACGTGTAAGTGGGAAAACCTGAATATGGTTTATACAAACCATTAAGCTGTCCTGAAAACACAACACCAAAGAAGCGACAGTAACTGTCTTCTTTAAATGTCAGTGGTATTTTAAAATCAGGTTGCTGGGTAAGAAGTATGGAGACCTCAATTCTCCAGGCTTGTTTTTACCTCAACATATCATCACAATGTTAGTGCTCTGCTAACTTTAGGGCCAGAAGTTTGAATAATAATAGGAAAAAATCTAATTCCAGCAAGTATTTCCTTCATCCTTGCTAGTGAATAACCAAGTAAACATATCTCACAGAATGAGAATCTCCTCTTTTATATACTTAACATGCTTGAACATAAATTATACCCAAGACCATATACTGTTACTGGTTCTTGTTTTTCCTCCTGGTTGAATTTAATGAACTCATGATTATTTATGAAATGTTATTTACTATGCAACTGAAAGGTGTGAACAGCCCTCCAGTTAGGTTGATTAGGACAATTGTGAGAGACAGGCTTCCTTCTCTGTCTTTAGATTTTCATGCCCTAAAATCTTGAGGGAATCACATGAAACAGGACTCCTTCTTAATTATTCCCTGAGCTTAGATGCCTCCAGGCTCTAGAATCCAGCTTGAAGAAAGTCAGGTATGGAGATGTGTGAATGTTGCCATCTAGTGGCAATGATGGAAAGTTCACAAACTACCTGAACAAAACAACTAAGCATTAACCAAATCTAAGGGTTGAGAAATTACCCAGAGGTTTCCTTAATTGTACATGAGGATTCTAGACACTTCTTCCCCATGCAGCTACAAGAGTTGGTAGGATTTCAGCAAGTGTTGGATGAGAACGCATCTTAGGTGATCCCCAGAGCCCTTTCTGGGCACCTTTCTCATCACTCTGTATAGATGCCATCCTACAACTTGTAAGCACAAGGCTGATGAGCCAGAGAAGACAGTGCAGTGACATTTGCAAGACTCATCTTTGCCTCCTTCTTCTAGTCTCTTGTACAATAAGGGTTTAGGTGTCATGTTATTGGTTAAATTGTATCCCATTGTAAAAATATATTGAGGTCTTTAGAGCACAGCCCTAAAATGGCCCAGTTTGGAACCGGGTCATTGCAGAAGTGACCAGTTGAGATGAAGTCATACTGTAGTATGATAGGTCACTAACCAATGTGACCAGTTGACAGTTACTTCCTGAAAAGATAGGGATGGGGAAAACGCCCTGTCATGTAAATTCTGTAATCAGTCCCCAAAGAATATTGAACTGGAGTTCAATATAATGCTGATGAAGTGCTTAAATCAGTGAGTGGCACATTATGAGTAATCTCCCAGGAGTTTATTAAAGGGTCATCCATGTACTTAAATGCCCAAGTTGCCAATGATGCCATCTTTACGACTTTACCTCCACCAGTTTCACCAAGCTGGTAAATACTAATATTAATATTAGTAATAAGTAATATTAATTAGTAATATTAGTAATAATATTAATAAATAGTAATATTTACCAGCTTGATAAATAGTAATGACATTAGTAAGAGCTTCCGATAGTTTTACTGCTTCTTAGTGGGTACTTTTCTAAAGCTGGGGTGTCTTATTCTCAGTGAAGAACTTCCTGCTCTACCATGCTTCTTTCAGATCTAGTTAGTTCAATCACTTGGGATAATAATTCTGCCATCAAATATTTCCACCTCCAGTCCTCTCCTTTTCCCTGAAGTTGTTCAGATCGAGTGACATGGCTCCTGTGTCTCCCTTGTGCAGTGTTCACATGATTACTTGTCAAGAATTTTTGAGTGAGGGAGTATTTCCCTCTTTCAGTTAGATCTAGTGGTCTGGAGTTCTGAACTCCTTCTGAACTGTATTGTTTTTCTTTTTTAAATTATTTCTATTGTTTTTTTTTTTTTTAATTGAGGCAATATGGAACACGTGCTTGACAAATATATAATCAAAGACTGAAGTGTAATCAAGGCTTCCTGATGTTTACTGCAAAGACCCTGGCAGAGACTAAATGAGATAATCACACACCAACACGTTGATATTACCTGTCAGTCACTGTTGGGCTATTGCCAGGAGTATTTCTAATGCAACCTTTTCCCCCTTGGGGGGGACTTCCTAAGGGAAAAAATAGTGAGGAAGTATGAAAATAAAATAATAGCAAAGGGCATGAGGAATCAAAGGAGACGAGGATTCCAACAGAAACTGACGCGGGGCTGGGAAGAGAAGCAAGGGGTCCCAGTTTTCAGCCCCTCTCCTGGTCAACCCCCAGTTCCTCTGGCTGCTACCACTCTTCTGGTCTTCTCTCTCTCGGGCAAGTTACCTCCTCGCTGCACTTCCCTGCTCTTCGCTCCCCATCCACTTCCCCAAAGAGCCCTTTTTGTCTTTTGGCCCTTTTTTTTCCAAAGGGCCCCTCCCAATTCCTCGTGCAAACCCCGCCTTCTCCCCTCCCCCTCCTCCCCCGTTCAACTGACGCGGCATCAGGTACAGGTATCTCCCCCAGACTCCGCGGCTGAACCCGGCGCCCACCATGGGAAATGAGGCCAGTTATCCTGTACAGATGTGCACCCACTTTGACCGTGAAGAACTCAACAGTCTGTGCAAGAGGTTTAAGAAGCTGGACTTAGACCATTCGGGCACAGTGAGCTTGAAGGAGTTCATGGCCCTGCCCCAGCTGCGGCAGAACCCGTTGGTGCAGCGGGTAGTCGACATCTTCGACATTGACGGCAACGGAGAGGTGGACTTCAAGGAATTCATCTGGGGCGCCTCCCAGTTCAGTGTCAAGGGAGATGAGCAGCAGAAATTGAAGTTTGCTTTCAACATCTACGACATGGATAAGGATGGCTTCATCTCCAACGGGGAGCTCTTCCAGGTGCTGAAGATGATGGTGGGAAACAACCTGAGCGACTGGCACTTACAGCAGCTCGTGGACAAAACCATCATCATCCTGGATAGTGACGGCGATGGGAAAATATCTTTCGAGGAATTCAGTGCCGTGGTCAAAAACCTGGAGATCCACAAGAAGATGATCTTAAATATTTGAATTTTTAAGAACTCGCCCTCTAAGTTTAGCTTTTTCTTTGTTTTTTTTTGTTTTTTTTTTTCTCTTTCAAGATCAGCTCAAGACGACCAGCAACTGTCATTTAACATAACCGGAAGTAGTTCTCTTCGTGAAACCAAGTTCTCTTGCATGAATCTCGTGCCCAACTCAGTGTTATTAAGTGATGCTTCTTCCAGTGATTCAGGCAAAATCCCCCAGTGGGAGAAAACAAGAAGGAGCGTGCTGAAGAAAGAAAAGGAAAGGACTTTTATAAACTTCTTTTTCTTGTGTTGAGTCAGAGACCAAATTATAAAAATTCAAGAAGAACATTTAAAGTTCCCAAATACGAAAATATACACAAGTTTGTCTTTACTTCTCATGGTTTAATAGATGGGAGACAATTATACAATTCAAGTTTAAGGTGAATGGTTTTCTTTTACTTGTGTTCAGGTGTCTATTGTTAACATTGTTAGCTTCCTGTTGTAGCAACAAGGACAAATATATTTCTCTTAACCCAGCATCTTTAAATCCCCTCTTACTGGGCAACAAAACCTATCTTTTCCTTTTCTAGTCACAACTCACTGCCTACAGCACATCTAGAAATCCCTGAACTTGTCTTGAGGGTTAGGAGTCCTGTCAGGCTTCAGTGTTGTTGCTCCAACTCCTGAAGAGAAAGTGGTTTCAGGGCTTTTGTGAAGAATGCCAGTCCTGGAGTAGGCATCCAGCTTAACAATCAGCCTCAGTGATAGTGGATATTCAGGGTTCACTGCCCCTCCCCCCCATCCAATCTACCCCAGTTCAGTTCAGTTCAAGTTTAGTTCAAGGGACTACCAACCACATAAGGCATGAACCATCTCCAAAAGTTCTCTCCGATACTTGGTCATAACTTAAAGAGAATGGGACTGAGTCAATCATTCTTCCCAATTCTTCCCAGTGGGGTTGGGAATAGAGGTAGTAAAGATTCTGCCTTGTGGACTCTCCCAGAGCTGCTGAATGGTGGTTTCCTAGCACTTCAAAGATGCAGAGGTGGGCAAGCACTTGTGCATTAACTAAGCTTATATTCAAGGACCTGAATTGAGAGCCTCCCAAGGAAGGCCAGGAAGTCTTTCTCTAATATGACCTTCAGTCCATAATCCCCAGAATCAGCCTGGCCCAGAATCACCCTACTACACCTACACGTAAGGTAGGTGTTCTTCTCAGGCAAGACCCACTGTGTACATTCCTCCCCAGCTACATGTTCAGTGATGGCATCATTTCAGTAGCTAGAAATTGACCACAGGGGGCATAGTCCATCTCAGCCAAGAGCAAATACTTTTTCTGGACACCTGTGCAGTGACAGAAAGCACCCTGGTGCTGTACCCTCAATGGAACAAACCATTCTGCGGTGATTAACATCAGTTCTCAGACAAGAAGAGTGGGGGGGGGGTGGATATGCCTGCCATTTTGTATGCTTCTGCTCTTCACAGTGAGCTGCTCACTCCCCACAGAAGGCACTTAAGACTCTCAAAATACCAGGATAGTGAAACATGCTTTTCCTACACTTACCAAGCCAGGTATAAAATTCAGGTATTTCCTCTCATAGTAAGAACCCTTCCATGAAAATTTATTATCCTTCTATTTTAAAGAAGCTGGTAGTCTTCCTCCCCCTCCCCCCAAAAATAGAAAAATTAAGGTCACAAATATGATTATCATCAGGTAATTACCTCCCCACAGAATCTTGCCATATCTTTTATAAAGTAGATTATTCAAGAACCCCAAAGAATCAGAGTACCTATCTTTTTTAATATCTACACAGCCCTTTTTAAAGGTGTTAATAATTAGTAATGTGAATAACATGCTTCAATGGCTCAGTCACACCTGAGCTTGAATTCAGTTACAACTGGGCTTTTATCACAGTCATTTCTTCTTGACTGTGTGCGCATAAGCAAATTGCTTGACCTTTCTGTGTCATCTGTCCTCATTAAAATGAGAATCCACCACAGTGTTATTTTGAAGATTTAAATAGAAAAAACATGTAAAGTGCTTGGGGCATTATGGGTTCCTTCTGCCACTTCCACTTCTGTTAGATCTCTTACTGTTTCTTTTTGAATCTCTAGTTGTTATTGAGCTACAGCACTCTAAGACTAATGCACATTAGTGTAGTCCTAATCCAGAAAGGAAACAAAATGAAGATCCTCCTTAAACTGTCACTTGAAGGGGGCTAGCAGATTTTTGACTGAAGAAAGTTTAAAAGAGATTCTCTCATTCTACCCATGCTGTTGACTTAGTGGAGGTAGCTCTATGTGAGGAAAATGGGATAAAAGAGGTTTTGTTTGTATACTATACAATCTATATGTCAGATATGAAAAATTTTAATTATGGTCAAGGGTTTGAAACATGTTGAATTATTCTTCAAATTTAACAAGGAATGGAAAAAAATCAACTTCAGGAGAGGCTGGAATTGAACACACCACTTAATATTAACTGCAAGCTTTTGTGGCAAAGGCTCAACTGATACCCTGTTTCATTTCAGCACTAAAAAGATCTGACTCTGGATATTGGAGAAGGAAAAAAAAAACACAAGATAGAATGCTTTGGGAATTTCTTCTCTATGTTAATTTTTGGTTGCCAACAAATTTAATTCTAAATGACTCCTTGGAGTGATAATAGAAGTTAACATTTATTGAACAATTGTATTTACTGTTACACTTGCTTTATTAATCATCAAAATGATACTTTGAGTTGAGTGTTTTATATCAGTTTTACCAATGATGCTACTGAGATTTCTAGAACCTCTAAGCAACAAAGCAAGGACTTGAATGAGGCTTTCTAATCCTCAAATGCTGAGCTTTTTTCCACCCCACTGCATTTTCTTCTATTTTTATGCTTCCTATATTAGCATGCCTCAAATGATCTTTGGTAGCTTTATGTGATACTGTGATTTATAATAAGACATATATGTTTGCTCTTCATTCCTATTTCTGGCACAGAGCTCCTACAATCCTATGTTAATGAGGTGACTTTTAAAAAACACTAGAGGATGGAGCTATTTGCACTGAGAACCAAGCATATGCATTGAAGGTTGGAGTTCCCAGTCCCGTTTTTCTCACTCCCCCAACCTCAGGGGAGGGGAAAGGGCCTGAAGGTTGGTGCAATCACAAAATCCAGTGATTTAATTCATCATTCCTATGTAATGAAGCCTTGATAAAAACCTGAAAGAACTGAGTTCAGAGTTTCTGGTTTGATGAACATGTGGTGCTGGGAGAAAGGTGCACCTGGAGGAAAGCTGGAAACTCCACACCCTTCCCCCATACCTTGTACTGTGCATCTCTTCCATTTGGCTGTTGCTGAGTAATAAACCAGTAATCTAGCCAGTGAAATATTTTCTTCAATTATCTGAGACTTTCTAGAAAATTACTGGACCCTGAAGAAGAAGTAATGGGAACATCCGATTTGCCCATTGATCAAAAGTTCTGGTAATATCCTGGGCTTAGTTAGGGAGAAAGGACTGTATCTCTACAGACATAGTATCAGAATGAAATTGAATTCTACAACACCCAGCTGGTGTCCCAAGCACACAATTTGTGTGTGGAATCACACACACACTGGTTAGAAATTGAAGTTCAAAAACCCAAAATTAATTATCTTAGTAATGGAATCAAATCATCTCAGTATTCACAAAGGAGGTGAATTACTTTAAGAAGCAAGCAGTCCCTCTTTGCAAAAAAAGAAAGAAACCTGTTAGCAAGACATTAAATCATCTCCCACTTTCATTTCATCTTGAGAAATGGGGGACAATATTTAGATCAAACTGATAGCAACCACCAATATGCTTTGAGGCAAAAGAGATCAGTAGCAATATGTTGTTATGAATCCAATATTAATGGATTGTGTCTGTTCCCTACCATATGTTGTAATCCTCAAACCACTAGACAGTTTTTTTTTTTTGGTTGTATTTATTTTTTGAAACATAAGGAAAAAGATGATCTCTGCAGAGCTGGATTTACAACTCTGTTGATCATGTATTGGAGGCATTCTCAGGAAAATCCCAGGGATTTTTGTGTAACTACAAAATTATTCTTCATTTTCATTATTGGTTCTCTCTGTTAGAGTACAGAATGGGTTGCTAGGCTGGCAGCTGTGTTTTATCTGTTTTGCGTGCCTTGAAAAGGGAGAGTTTGGATATGCTTTAAGATAGGTGCATCATGATAGAGTGGTTCAGCCATTAAGCTGGAGAATTAGAAGTAGATCCCCCTCCAGTGCTACTGAATAAGTAGCCACAAATCACCTGTCAGCAGCTTTTAAAGGCACTAGCTGATTTATAATGGAAATTTGTAAGAGTTGAAGGGACACCAACAGCTCAGTAGCTAAATCTGACCCACAAATGTTCAAATTTTGTTGTTGTTTTTGTTGTTACTTTCACATGGTGTAAGGTGAATTGGTCAGGCTTTTTCTCCATTAACCTGTAACCAGCGCCTGGGATGTTGCTGCTTCTTGATGACTGTGTGAGCTAGTGGGTGTGTGCATCTCTTAGTGTGTACACCTGAACCTAGGAGAGAGGGGATATAAGGGGCACGGAGAGAACAGAGGAGTATGTGCACCAGAGAGAGCTGTCATATGAGAAAGAATGAGAAAATGCCAGAGAGAAAGAGCATGAAGATTCCTAGGGGGCTGTGGGCATCCTCTGCTCACAGCTCCCCCCACCTCCCACTCTGAGTCCAGGGCCCAGCAGCAGCCCCAGCCCTGACCTACTCTGCCTTGTCTGGTATGTCTGTGTAACTGCTGGGACCAATAAAGGACCTACACAGATTGGTGAACCTGCTCCCTGCACTACATTTGGCATCATGGATGGGCTGATTTACCCTTACATGTGGTATCTGTTCTTGAAGTATATTTTTTTAATTTAGAGACTAAGTGAAAAATAAAACTAGAATGAAAGAATGCAGTCCACTCTGGAATAGAGGTCCTTTTATTCATTTGTTTTTTGACTAAGGTGCTTCTGAAGCATGAAGTTTAAAGTCTTAATGAAGAAAAAGTAGTGCATTCTATGTTTTAGCAAAAAAAAAAAAAAAGGTTCAACATGGACTGACATGTTCATTATTTTTTTAATATACAGTGACTAATTATAAAATATTTGCCCCAATAACTAACATCTGAAACAATAGTTTACAATAATCCAAACAGGGACAATGATATAAAATTTCAAAGTCCACATTTCTTGCAGAAATCCATCTTGTATCCTCTCTACACAAAGGGTCATACATTTTATTTTGCCAAATTTTATGGAACTACCATAGTTCTGGGCAAAATAGTAGAGTGGGGAAAAAAAAGAAGTCAGGCCTTCAAAATTAGAAACATTTTCATCCTCCTCTTTCTGCTTCTAAGAATGTAGGAGTTATTGATATTTCAGAAGTTCTGTAGCCTTGTTTCCCCTTTAGTTCTCACTAAATTCATTGTTCCTCCAACACTCCCAGCTCTCTTATTAAAGAAAAAAATTATTTTGAACTCTAGGATTTGACTTTACAGACATTAGCGAGGAAATCATATGAAGTTTAATGTAGTAGGTCATTTAAATTAAATAAATGAATAAACAAAATCATTTTCCCTAATTCTTGTAGTTATTTCTCTCTGGGCAAAAGTATTTAATAAGCACTAGGAATCTTGAGAGCAAATGTATATAAGTTCTTTTTCAGATACATACTTCATCTAATAAGCATATTCAGAGAAATATTTATTCTACAAAACAACATCAAAGAATTCAATACATGTTTGATACTATACACCAAACCTCTGAAGATATACAAAGAAAGACCAGGCCTTACTCTGTCAGACAAACTTTTCTAGAACAGGCTTTACCATTCATTCAGAGTTCTCAGGAGAATTAAACTCCATCTAAAAAGAAGTTAGTCACACCTCACAGCCGAAGGAGTTTAATCCTTTAATCTATCACAAAAGATTCTTTCATTTCAAGCAACAGATTAAATAAGAAAGGCAGAGTTATCAAAAGAAAAATGGGGAAGCTCCATGTTTTGAAACAAGAAGGAATGTAATCAATGAGTCCTGGAAACATGGGTCTCCACGGCTATTGGCAGCAGGAATGAGGGGACTGCGTCACTGACACTGACATTGGACATGACTCAGCTCCAGTCATGTTCAATGGCAAAAGATTCTGCTTTCTTTATATGCAAACTGATTTATGTGGGTCACTTGCTTGGACTCTCCATCAGGGACTGGAGAGTCTGTTATATGTAGAAATTTGGGGGTAGAAAGGTATTCCCCTAGTATAGAATCTTAAATAAAATGAATACACTTCCAGCTGAGATTACTATACTCAATATCCAATTTTTGAGTTTAATAATTATACTTTTCCTCCCACACCCCACATTTCATCCCTTGGTTGATGAACACTCTCATTATGATGCCAAAGTGGCAAGATTTCCAAGTTCTCTGAGGCTTGACTTTCTCATCTATCAATTGTACCTATCCACCTTTACCTTTCTCCCTCACAGAATTATTCTAAATCTCCTGAGATACAGCAAAGAACTAGAACCAGTTTCTAGCGCATCCTGAGATATATTTTCAGGTGGAGAGCAATTATATAAATTTATACAAAAACTGTTCTACCTGTCATCAGCTTTCATGTATTCAATCCTTACAACTATTCTAGGTAGGGTATGCACTAAAAAAAAAAAAAAAAAAAAAAAAGTGCAAGAGCACCGGCCTCTTGGAAATAATCAAGAAACAAATATATGTTACGTCAATAGAAAAATCAAACAGTAAAGTAGAGAGTGTCCAGCGGGGAGGGGTGGTAGGAGTTGCCTTTTAGACCACAGTGTAGCATTAGGGTAGACTTCCCTGAAAGTGACTTTTGGGTCCCAATCTTGTCGTGGGTAGCCTCAAGATGTGAAAATTTTCTGCACCATCCCCAACCTAATCCCAGTTTTTAGAGGCTTCACTGGGTTTAGTTATGTGTATATTAGTCTCAACTATAGGTCAGTTTTCTCAGGGCCCATCCTTGGAGCAGTTTCTGAGAGCAGAAAATGTGCACTCAAGGGGCCAGACTACAAAACACAATCCTAGGAGAGGATGTGAGAAACTTCACCTATCTGCCCAGTGCAGCTCGCTGATGGAGCTGATCTAATCCAGTGGGTGGTCACTTAACTCTTGATTGCCTTCCCAACAACTGTAGTTGAGCAGAGACTCGGAGGAAAACAGGAGGAGCAACAATGCCTTCTGGAGGAAGAGTTTGTAAGCAGCGGAAACAGGAAATGAAGGCCCTCCCACAGGAACTTGCTAGATAAATGTAAGGAGGAGTTAGGAAGTCCGAGTTACGGAGAGTGAACAAGTGAGAGAAGAACACGCAGCAGGGAATGTGTAACCAGATGATTCAGGTTCTATCGGTCGCTGTGAGCACTCCAACATTGTACAAGATGGAAAAACACTGCTGGGCATAGAGCACCAGAATAACATAATATTGAGTCTTGCTATGGAGATAGACTGAATGGGCCGGGAAACCAATCGGGAAACTATTTCAATAAATTAGATGAGAGATGATGTTGACAGATAAGGGCAGATGGTGGGGGTGGTGGGAAGTCACCAAATTTTGGCCCACCTTGGAAGGCAGCATCCACCATCTTTGTGGCCACACTAGGTAAGAGGTACTAGGGAGGAGTAAATGATGACTTCAAGATTTTTGACCTAATTGCAAGGATGAAAATTTATTGAGATGATAAAGACAATGAGACTCAGGTGGGATTGGGGGAGGGGTGGAAATAGGCGCTCACTTTTGACTTGTTAAGTTTGAAATATCTACCAAATAGAGAGGCTGCGTAGGGAGTTGGGGAAGAGATAAATTTGGAAGTCAGTAGCAGACTAGTGGTATTTACAGCCATGGATCTGGATAAGATACTAAGGAATTGAGGACCTGCCGATGTTTGCAGTCACAAGGATAACAAGAAAACAAGCCTGAAGTAGAACAAAGGTAGAGGTAAATAAGTTATAAATTGGCAATTGGGTTTGACTTTGACGGGAATTGTCTAAGATGAAAGCCTCGTTGGAGTGGGTCCAAAGAGAATCTGGAGGGAGAGAATGGAAATGATAAGAACCAGGACTTTTCAGAAGACAAGTAAAAGTGTGTGTTGGGAGATGCAGACTGCAGGCAAGGAAGATTTCCTTCATAGGACTTAGTAACGTGTAAAGCAAATAATGAATTCATACGTTACATTTCTTGCTGCGGATTTGAGAACTAGTCTAGTATCTAACCAGCTGTTGATGTTTAGATCAAATGTATCAAGAAAGATGCAAATAGGGTTCACCAAGTTGGTGAACTTAGCTTCTGTATGTCACTGAAAGCACTAATAATCAGAGAAGAGACCACTCAGCACAGATGATAGTACAGGTTTCTCCTTTTCCTGAATCTAGTTCCTGGAAATGTACTAGCTAATGAATTTCCAGGTGGTAGGTGTCTAAATCTGGGACCAATCTTGCATCCTAGCCACATGAGATCCCAGAGGTACAGCTCTGTGTCCTTTAACCATGGGAATATATTCAAAGTAACTGTCACTAGGCAATTTTGTGATTGTTTTGCCGACTATAGATTGCTATTACACAAACCTGAGGTATGTGGAATAGCTTACTGCACACCTAGACTCTGTAGTGTAGCCAGTTGAGACCAGTGTCATATATGCAGTCCATAGTTGATGGAAACTTCATTAAGCAAAGTGATTGTGCCTGTCAGTTATAAATGAAGCTGCAGATGGAGAAATAGGATGCAAACATTTTTGGTTTATATGCATTCTCTCTGCTATACAGCTCTTTTTTATTGATTATGTGGACTCGATTATTATTGATATATATGGATTATTGATTATATGTGATCAAGCAATCCTTACATCATTGTATACCCCATAGTTCTCCCACCACCATATCACCTATGAACCAGCACCATGATCCCTTTTTTCATCCCTGCACTGATTTTGCCCTCCCTCATGCTCCCTTGCTGTATCGGCTTCTATGCTGTTAACAGCTTGCTATTTTTAACTTTTTTGACCTTTTGATTGGTTCTTCTATATTCTACACGTGAGACCATCTGGTATTTATCTTTTACTTTCTGACTAATTCCAGCTAACATATACAGCTTTCCCAACATGAGACTGGATTGCAGTAGCATTCCTAAATGTGATATTTCCATTCATGTGACTTGCACCCACCACCACTATTTTGCCTGCATCAATCAAATTCATTTTAAAGATTTGACATTGAATATGTACTGCTCTTCTGCTTACCCTTCCCCTGACCAATGCTAAATGTCAAGTTGAGTGAGTTCCACTTTATTATAAAATTTTTTTTCACTTCATGATGTGGGGCAGAGCACACTGAAACAGTGCGGTCCTGGGGGAGGAACAGCTGAATTACAGCTGCAGCTGCACATCTTATCACTTGGACTCAGACACCTTTTAAATATTTTCATTGTGCTCATAGGCAGATTATAGAGGATTTCCAATTCAGATGGTGAGTTTTGAATAAAAATTTTCATAAGTCACAGGGAAGAGGCAGAGTTCTGACAGCAAGGGATACCTTCAGGGAGTTCAGTTGAAAGGCATTTCAGGCTTTGGCATCAGAAAACTGAATCCACAGCCTAGCTCTCCCCCCCTCACCCCCACCCCAGCTTTCTTTGCTTGTGTGGTCTTGGTAAGGTAATTAATCTCCATAGAAGTGGGAAGAATAAAAGAGCAGAAGACCCCTCAAGGAGATTGGGAGGATCATTCGCATCATTTAAATGAGGTGTTGAAGAACAGAGGTTCAGGAGCCAAACTGCCTGGGTTCTGGCCTTTATTAGTTACATGATTTTGAACAAGTTATTTGAATCCTTTGTTTTTAAGTTTCCTCATCTAAAAGATGAAAACAGTAATATTACCCACCACATAGGACATTATGAATGGTAAACAAGCTGATATATTGTTAGAGTTCTGAGCTATGCCCTCCACATGCTCAGAAAAGACTGATGATGATGATGACGACAATGATGATGATGATGATGACCCAAAATCTCCCCCAGAGGTACCACTCGAGCTCTTTAGCACTGGCATCTGGGATTTTCAAGTGTGGCCATGTTTCTCCCTCACTGCATACACCTCACTCACCACAATCCTAAGCCACAGCAGTGGTTCGCCACCTGCTCCACCAGAAAACCAGGTCTGTCCTTTATTCCTGCTTGCCCTCATTCTAAGATGCAGCTTTTCCCTACGAGGCTCCCCCATTCCACCTCTTATTTTAAATATTACTTCATGAGTCAGCATCTCCCCAAAACTTAGGTAGCATGGCTCAATATATCATCAGGTATAAATATTTACTTCCTCCTGAGACACAAACTGTAAAATGCAGGGACATAAGTTTCCTCTTTTCATCCTGTGGTACTTCCAGGAGCACCTGACACAGGGTGGGCACTCAGTGTCTTGCTTGGTGCAGGACTCTTAATCAATGTAATTGAATAACTCCTGTGTCATCGATGACTGCATAATACCTATTCCACAGAGTGCGTGTGTTTCCACAGAGAACATATGTAAAGAATTTAACAAAGCACCTCCCTCAAATGGAGACTGTAACTTCTGTTGCTGTAGCTGTTGATGGTGTTTTGTATAGCAGAAAGAGACCTGACTTTGGCACTAAATAAATATGACTTATACTCCAGCTTTGTCATTTCAAGCTACTGGGACTTTGGTTTTCTCAACCAGACATTATAATATGCATTATAATATCTATCTTTGTGCAAAAAGTAAATCAAAATTCTTATAAAAAGTAAGTTATTGATAAATATCAGGTCTCTTCTCTCTCTCCTCTAAGGTCATCTTATTTTGTGAGCAAGCTCAGTGTCTTTCATGTCCCTGGTCCCTGGTTCCTCCTCTATAAAATGAGGGCATTGAACTGGATGATCTCCATGTTCCTGGCCAGATCTACATTTCAAAATTATTAAACTATCATATTTCCCCTTTAAGCTTATTTTATGTCTCTGAGAAAGGGTTTTAGCTTTATAACTCTGCCGTGCTTAGTTAATATATGGCTAATATATATATATTTTCACTGTAAATTCATTTTCTTAAAAGGATTATCTTAGAAGCAGGAAGAAAAATTGCTCAGTCTCTCAGTCTCTCTCTAAGAGATTGTAGGGGGCTCAAGGGCTATTCGTACAATAAGACTGTACTTCAATGGCACCCCAGAACTTGCCTTGTAGCAGCCCTCACTCCAGGTAGGTTCCTTTCACAGTATGATCTCATGAAGTCTTCGAAGCACACGGAAGGGTCGTGTCCAGCTTTTCTCTGGTCTGGGAAAAAGAACCTGCAGCTAAGAGTGTAGAGGTGTGGAGGCAGGAAGAGCGCCCCACTCATGGCCTTTTTTTTCTGGTTCTTTTTTTTTTAATTTAATTTTATTTTTGCATATTTTACAATATATGATTGTATAACTGCTGATCCCCATGGGAATACCCCACACACACCACATCTTCCCGGTTCTTCCACAGACTTTGCAAATGGGCATCAAGCACTTCTCAGGACTCTTCGTGATGCTGTGTATCGGGTTTGGTCTGTCCATCCTGACGACCATTGGCGAGCACATAGTGTACAGGCTGCTGCTACCACGGATCAAGAACAAGTCTCGGCTGCAGTACTGGCTCCACACTAGCCAGGTGAGTGCTCAGCTCTCCTGCTCCAGTGTCCTTCCAGAGCCCAGGAAGGGGAGGATCCCCAGTGCCAGGTCAGACTGGTAAAGGATAAACCACCAGAAGAACTGGGGTGGTGTAGACGGACACTCTCGGGGTAACTGATGGAGGTCCCTCGAGCCCATTAATTCACTTTCCCTTTAAGTGAACCTGTAATGCGCTGTTTTTTCAATAGAACCCTTCAGTGTTGCTCAAAATGAAAGAAGTGAAATTGTTTTCAACCTGGTTTCACCTAATATGACAACCCTGAAGAGTTAATATGAAAGATGTGTTTCCTAACAATTCTTTTCTTGCCAAAATCGTAATTCACTAAATGAAACGTGAAGTCCCTGTTCCCTCTTGGAGAATTCACTGGGCCCTATTCCCTCTGATTTTTCACTGGTTCAGAGGTTTGAGGTCTGCAATGCCAATGACAAGCCTCCTGGAGCCAAAGTGCCTCTTCATGTGATTCAGACACTAACAGCTCACTTGCAAGAAGTACTCAAACTGTTAGGCAGGTGGGCACCCTAGGGTCACACGTTTAATGTCCCTCCTTGAAGGAAACTGGCTTGGAGCACCAAAATGCACTCAGAAGACTTTTTAATGATGAAGGGATTCGAGCAGAGGCAGTTTCACCTGTGCATGGGAAAGCTGAAGGTGAAAGGAGCCATCTGTGGTTGGTGATGGAGTCCCACCCATCTCCCAGCAGCCAGTTCTGCTGCTTCTGCTCCATCCATCTCTCCTCATCGCTCTCCATTACATAGGTTTTTGTTCATTATTCTAAATAGGTCACAATCACTGGTTTAGTTATACTTGAGGCCTAGTCTTCCTACTTTCATCGTAGCAAGTAGTAGGTCTCCTAAGGAGGATTCCACAAATAACTGATCTTCTTCTCCGTGGTGTGGTAATATGATGAATGTCATTCTCAAGTCCTTTTTTCCTTCTTTGTCATGGCCATGAAGAAATTCACACTGAAGTTTTTGAGTTGCCTTTAGCAAGGCAGGTCTTTTGCCACATATTAGCTGTGATCTCTTCTTTATAGCATGTGCTTTTTATACAACCGAGAGCATTTATAAGCATCCTCTCAAATTACTTCTTTCCCCCCTAGGCAAAAGAATAATGTAGAATCAGAACTCTTGTACTCTTGAGATTTGGGACTGAATGTTGATCTATCGTCAGGCCTCCCTGGAAATTTGTTTAAAGACCTCATTTTGTTGTGATGAGATATGCTATTTATTCTCCAGCAGCTCTTTTCCCCTTACTATGTGTCACTCACAACCTCTGTGTGTGCATCTGTTCTTCCCTCCAGAGATTACACAGAGCACTAAACACATCATTTGTAGAAGAAAAGCAGCAGTGTTTCAAGACTAAACGTGTGGAAAAGAGGTAAGAGTCCAGTGCCAAGCCTCTTTATATTTGCCAAAATCAAGTGTGGCAATGTAAGCGAGATGCCATGCTCAAAAGAGAAATTAATTATGTGTAAATAAATCAGATCAAATCAAGACTAAGCTGTTAACAGACAAAATCTGTATAAATTTATGTGGTTTCAAATAGAAGTAGAATGGACAAAATAAAAAAACGTGTATCTGGATGGATCCGAAATACAGTATTGACAACATGTGTTGTGACTGAAAGTGTGAACAGGGATTCTGGGTCAAACATCTCAGTCCCAGTCCTTGTCTCTGACACTTATACATGTGATTTCAGATGGAATGCTTTCTGCCTCAGTTTCCTCATTTGTGAAGAAATATCTGTTTCCTAGAGTTGCTCTAAGGATTAAGTGAGATAATATATATAAAGCCCTGAAGACAAAGCAAATGCCTAATAAATATTACCCAATAGTAGCCAGAGCCTGTAAGACTTAATTCAGAAGTACCACCAGCAATTACTTTCCTGTGATATCACCTCTTGGGCATGTTTCCACTCCCTACTCCTCTCCAGCATGCCTAGGGATGTCTCAATAGGCAACAGACATTTTCTGCTTAATCCATTTCCTGGCACTCTTATTACAAATGCCCCAGAAGAAAGCATCTCATTAAGCATTTAAATGCATCAATGACATTTGGAAATTGAAACTTCACACCTTCCCTATCTCCATTCTGGGATGATTATTGTCTCATTCATGAAGGTAAAGATGTCAGAACCATTTCGGTGGAGTTCTTACTGGCCTCTGTTCAGGCAGCCTGCCCTAGGCAACCCTCCTGGATCGCCACATGCCCAGGGGCCTCTGTCAGGGGATCACCTCCACACAGCTCTGTCGTCTGTGGCAGAGCCTCATCTCAAACACTGGTCATTTTAAAATCTGACATTCACACATCTCATTCAAAATAGAGGGGAAGGGAAAGCAGTGGGGGCGGGGGGGGGGAGGATCAAGGATTGGAATCTTAATCACTCTCATTGTTGATGTCTCCTCTGGAACTTCTCCAGTCTCTCCCTCTCCAGTATTCATCTGTCTTGTCACAACCATTCCCATCATCTTGTTTTTTGTTTTCTTTAATTGAATTTTAACACCTCTTTCCAGTCACTGGACACAGTGCCTTCCCCCTTTCAGCCTGGGGTGGTCCCATGTCTCATCCCTGCCCTGGTAGGAGCAAGCAGTAGACTAATCAGGTCATAGCTGTCCTATGTCATGTGACATCTATTCTTTTCTATAATTATTTTCAACATAAATATTCTACCAGAGGAACACAAGAAGACATGGTAGCAAAGACATCATCTCATAATGACAGGGCATTAGTTTTCCAGCTGTAACAGAAGCAGGGAACCTAAAAATCTTGTCTTCAAGCGTGACTCCTGTTCATATGGTACTCACCTAGATTGAGAGAACCCAGTATCTCTTTATAGTACTTACCTACTTTTCTTGGCAGAGTTCCTTCTGGAACCCTTGGCTTTGACCCATGTTTCCTGTGCCACCTCCCTACAAACCCTCCACCACCACTACCACCCTCCAAGCACTGTGAGTTTGAAGTCTTACAGCTCTCAGGACCCCTCTGAATGGTCCAGTGGAGGAATGAACCTCAGTGTAACAGGATTGCTCTGTGGGGCTGTTTTGCCCAATTAATATAAATATTAATGTTCAATGCAGACAGTTCATGGGTGATGCATGGAAGGAACACTGTAGAGGCCAACACAATAATAGGCTCCTTCTTCCCCTTAGATGCAAGTCAGGAGTTCAGCAGCAGTCACCTCACATTCCCAGGTGGCCCATACTCAGGTGTCAACTATCAGAGCACAGATGATGCTAGTGACCTGAGTTTGTTATGGAAACCAGCTTTTCTTTCTTTCTTTTTTTTTTTTTTGCGACTGGGTCTCACTATTTTTGCCCATGGAACCGTAGGCTCACGTTGCCCGGGGTACCACAGATTCAAGCACTCCCCAGCATCAGCTTCCCAGGTAGCTGGGATTACAGGTGTGCGCCACCACACCCAGCTATTTTTGGGGGGACTAGATCTCGCTATATGCCCCTGGCAAGACTTGAATTGCGATCACTTGCCCCGGCCGTGGCTTCCTAGGCTGCCACCTACAAGCATACGCCACCACACCTGGCCCTGAAACCAACTTTTTATTATTCTTCTATCTGTACAAAATACATGCACAAAACTCTGGAAAAGACCAGACTAACTATCTCTACTTACCCAATTTCTGTAGCTGTCTAGACAGTTCAGGAAGACATGCAAGTACCCTACATTAAACTACTCTATAGCACTCAAGTTAGATCTGATGGCTTAAAAACTCTCCCTTTTCTTTTGGAAATATACCTACCTATGTCTGTCTGCTACAACTCTCGTGTAGTCCATGTTTATTGCAAGATTGAAAGAATAAATGAATGAATGACAATATAGGAGTGTGATAAAATTACTAGAGGAATTTGGGGCCATGCTTTCAAGCAGATCGTGCTCTTTCTTTTATTTTTTCTTTCTTTTTTTTTTTTTAATTTAAAGCAGAGGAAATAGATGTTGCAAGAAACAACATATACTCGACCCTTTAACAACATGGGTCCTGGAATTTCTGATGAACAGACAACTTACAGGATAAGAGCAGATCAGTAAATGAATTTTCTTCTCCTGATTTCTTAATAGCATTTTCATTTTTCTAAGACACTTTTACTTTGTAAAAATATACTACATATATATAGTTAGTTCACCATTTATGTTATTGGCAAGTCTTCTAATCAACCGCAGACTATTAGCAGTTAAGTTCTGGAGAAATTAAGAGACATACATGGTTCTTTTTTACTACACAGGGGCGGTAGTTGGCACCCTTAACCCCTGAGTTTATTCAACATGTGATTTCATGTAAGTTTTGGTCTGTCCTTTACCCCACTGGGCTTCTAATAATTCCCATTTCCTTTTCTTACCCCAAGACACAGAGCAGTTGTAACCAATTCCTTGAAATCATTCTAACTCAATAGGAATTATATGAATGAAAACTGAAAGGAAACAGGAAGGCTAGAAGGAAAATTGTGGCTACACCTCTGATCCAGGGTAATAAAACCAGCTACCAGTGGGTTTATTAAATAACGTTTCCCCAACCTTGGAAGCATGGAAGCTAAGCTCTGGCACACCCTCCCTGTTTATCTGAGACGTGAACTATG
The DNA here is from genome assembly GCA_004024945.1 of Uropsilus gracilis. Classification (NCBI taxonomy): domain Eukaryota; kingdom Metazoa; phylum Chordata; class Mammalia; order Eulipotyphla; family Talpidae; genus Uropsilus; species Uropsilus gracilis. Next base: position 88,849 of record PVHY01003150.1, on the reverse strand, counting down.
ACAACTGTTAAGGAACCGCAGGATGGTTTGGAGTATGTTTGTGTGTTTGATAACTCCAACCATGTATTGGTTTTTCCAGGTTAGAAAATGATCCAGAACGTTAATGTCCTAAACAGATAAGCAAGTTGCTTATGAATCTATGAGTCAGCTGCATGGTTTACTGGCCTGGACCCAGCTTGGCCCTTCTGGGCTGGGTTTGCTCACATGCTTAGGCAGCTTCTAGGGAGGGGGAGAATGATCAAGGGCTGGCTGATCCATGATGACCTTGACCGGGTCAGCCAGAAGAATGGAGGCCTCTCTGCACTTGGCACAGCGGCCTGGAAATGCTCAGATTGTCACAGCAGGGCACTGAGAGAGAAAAATCGAGCTGACTGAGGCTTCATAAGTGCGTAAGTTTGAGATTCTCACTTCTGCCATTTTCTGTGGAGTCAAAACAAGTTGGCAGACCAGACCAAGTTCAAGGGGGAAGGAAAGTGGAATGTCTTCCCTTTAAGGGGGATGAACTGCGGAGCCACACATTACAAAGGGGCATGGATGAAAAAGGAGCAAAGGTTGAACTGTTGTGTAGGCTACCTCAGGGCAAACTAGATAGAATCATTTTGTCTCACCCATGTAACTGAATCCAGACATAATTATCCTCTCCTCTGCCCTCACTTCACCCTTCTCCCTTCAGGTCCTCCCTTTCTCCCCCTGGCAAGAAGAGTCTAGGAATAAAGTTTTGATTCCATTTATGTCTGGGAACAAAAACATGAGGTTTTAATAGGGTGCTTTTATCTTATTTTGCCTTCTCCTTCTCAAGGCTAGAGGAAATCAGTAGTTATGGGCTGAGGGCTCTAATCTGTTCTTGGAGAAACATTTCTCACTGCGTCTATCAGCGTGTGTTTCAGAAACAAGACATCCTGCCCCCTCACCTTAAGTGGCAGTAACTCCACTAAGGTCCTCAGCTGGTGGACACAAGCCCAAAAGAGGACTGTGGACCTATTTCTAATGGACTTTCAATATCCAAGAACTTAGGGCTGGGCGTGGTGGCACATGCCTTTAATCGCAGTCTATGGAATGAGACTGGGAATCACTTGAGTTCACAGGTTTGAGCCCGGGCAACATAGCGACACGTAGTCTCAAAAAATAGCTGGGAATGGTATTGTGCACCTGTAGTCCCAGCTACCTGGGAGGCTAAGGCTGGGGGTCGCTCAAGTCCGTGGTACCCCGGGCAATATGAGCCTGTGGTTCCCAGGCAAAATAGCGAGAACTAGTCTCAAAAAAAAATTATTTTAAAAATTCAAGAACTTGGGAGTTTTTTTTTTTTTTTTTTTTTTAATAAAACTGCAGACCTGAGTTATCATTCTCAATGCACATACAGCAACCCCCATAATGGGAAGCATTTTGCTGAAACCTGCAGCTCATATGCCTTTATTCTCCTTAAACTCAAGTAGTAAACATCAGGGTGGTCCTGGGGGCTTGAGGATGAGGCAGATTATAATTTTAATATGTATCAGCGGGCTCATGCTTCGAGCCTCGCAGCTGAGTAAGCAGGTTCTCACTTTTACTAAAGTACCATCTTTACGGCCATAGAGTGTTTCCAGGCAGCCCTGCATTCTGAGCCTCACAGCAGGAAGGGAATAAAAAGGCTTCTAAGGTTCTTCATGAAAAAAAAAAAAAGAAAGTGCTGTATCCTGGTTCCCCAGCACCTCCAGATGTTATGCCTGCTACAGTTGAAGACTCATAAGAGATAAGACCTTGAACTCCAGTGGAAAGGGTGAATTGGTTCCTGTGTCCCTGACACAGGGCCTCAGGCAGTCTCTCTGTGGCTTTGTTCCTTCATTCTCTAAATGTATCCTCAGTTCCTTTCACACAGGAAATAGCTAACAGATGGAGAACAGCCCTTGGAGAGCTACAGAGCAGAAGGTGGTTCTAAAGTGCCTCTTTGTTCCCCAGGTCAAACTTGGGACCCCATCAGCTCACCGTGTGGAATACTTCCAACCTGAGTCATGACAGCCAACGCAAATACACCTTCAGCGATGAGGCAGGACAGAACCCTCTGGGCCTCCGGCTCCACCAGGACATCCCTCTCCCTCCGAGAAGAGAGCTCCCTGCCTCGCTGACCACCAACGGGAGAGCGGACTCCCTTAGCAGCCGAGCTCGGAACTCAGTGATGCAGGAGCTCTCGGAGCTGGAGAAGCAGATCCAGGTGATCCGGCAGGAGCTGCAGCTGGCTGTGAGCCGGAAAACGGAGCTGGAGGAATATCAAAGGACAAATCGGACTTGCGAGTCCTAGGTGACCCTGCTGCTCCCCTTCCCCAGCCCCTGGCACCCCTTGGAGCCCTTGAAACACTTTGTAATGCTCTTTTGTAACCACAGACCAAGGTGTGGGCAAGTTGAAGTCCAGGTCTTCTTACAGATCAAATCTGCATCCCTCAGCCTAAACAGGCAGCAGCCGCTTTTCCCAGGCTCACTCCCTAGGTCTCCAGAGTGGGGATCTTCATAGCAGCGATCTTAGGAGTAAGCTCCATGTAAAGGATCTGTGAATCACCAAACACACCCAAACCCTGTTAACCTTTTCACCAGGTGCCACAGTAATATTTCTGGTTTTTAGCCCTTTCTCTGCACTATCAACAAGAGAGAATATTGTTACTCATCCCTGTATCTTACTGGGTTGTTGGTTTTCATCTTAGCCTAGAACAGGATTATCCATGGCTGTAGCTTTTTCTACAGCTCTCCAACCTCTACTGGTTCCTACGTTCTAAGCATGGCACAGGGTAAGAGCTAGGGAATTGTAGGATAGGGAGGTGTGTACGTAAAAAGCAAACTGAGCCCATTTGTATCACAGCAGGCCAAGGATTGATGAGATCAGGAAAGAGCCGGTTTTTGAGAAGCTCCTGTATCCTCCATCCCCGACCACCATTTTTTGGAACTTGTTTACATGCCAGTGTAAAAGGGGACAGGGATGTGGCAAGTAGAAAATAGAGGAAAGGTCAGGCAACATTCAAAATGTGCACCCTGCTTTTAGAACAAAGTTCTAGGCCAGAAAAGCAATTTGGCTAAAAAATGAATAGGAATATATTTCTAACTAAACATCTCCATTATCGTGTGTGCCTTTTATGAAAGACAGAGAAAAAAGCATGGATGTGGTCTTTAGGAAGAAACTGGACTTGTCCTGTTTGTAGCCTATACAGGACGTGTGAGCTGGCACTGTGAGTTAAGTAAAAACATTCTAACCACATTTGAGGTCATTTTCAGATCAGTGGTCACCTATCTCATAACTGTAAGAATCCCAAAAGTGAACCCAAGCTTGGACATTGAGGACTGTGCCCTGTACTTTCATGCCTGTAGCAAGAACTACCCAGTAACCTCCCAACCTCACACCCACCCATCTCTGAAGGACTACCAATAGTTTTGGTGCCTCCAGTTCTTCAGGTCCCATCTAGTGCCCCCAAGAGACTGAGAGAGTCTAACTTCCCTCTGCCTAGGCATCCTTCCCCCATAGGCAACTGCTTGGACTTGAGAAAGGGAGAGGACAGTGGGAATGGTAGAACTTGTTTGCAATGTTAGATAGGAGTCATCTAGGAACTCATTAGCTTCTCCAGAGGTTGGAAGCAGCCTGAGGTAAGCTCAGAAATCTACTGTCATCCAACACCCCAAGGTGTCTGACACAAATGATACCCAAATTACTCTTATCTAGAAGTTTGGCTGTCCCAGACAGAGAGAAATAAGAAGAGCCTTTTGGAGAGTTGTTTTGAACTTCCGCACATACCTGCTGCTTCACCTTATTTTCTTCTCACTCCCTGGGTCACCGTTTAGCACTTAGCAATTCCTAACTTTATCTTCTGGGTCCTTGTGCTCCACCTGTCTGAATGCTTAGTGATCGCACAGACCTGCCCCGAACTGTGCCCTGAAACAGCTGCAGATCATTGCAAAGCCTCCTCAGTCACAAACGCTCTCTCTACTACTGGACGTCATCCCTACATTTCTCCCAGAGTTACCTAGTCCTCCCAGAGAAACAAAACACCTTCAGCTGCAATTAGATAACAACACTTCAGCAATTAGTGCATTTTCTAAGAAAACCCTGGGAGTGGCTGTAGGCACAGAGACTGGTGAGGGAGGGAGATGGAAACACTCAAGAGTTAGACTCCAACTTCACAGATGAAAGAATTCAACAATGAGGGAACAGGAGAAGCCTGGAAACAGAAAGAAAAATTCTGCCTTGAAATACATTCCCCTTCCATATTCTCACCCCAGGCCCAGAAGTAGGTTTGCAACTACCTTTGGAAAACTCTGCCCCTTAGTCATTCACACCCATCTGCCAGAGTTCAGGATGCTGTAGACTCTTGCCATCCTGCTCTGCACACCCGAGCTTCCACACAGCCCGGGAAGCTGATGTACAGGTGTACCTCAATTCACATTACAACCACACTTGTAAAGTGTGTGGGCATTTTTATAATTCAACTCACATTCAGGCTGTACCTGAGAAGTTGGCTACTTAAAGGAACCCAGAGGTGAATTCTTTTGTAAAGAATCCTTTTGTAATGCAATCAATTATCCTTTAATGTATCTGTTTTGTAAGTTTGAATTTTTTGTATATCAGGTTTACCTTAAGCTTCTCTACAAAGGTGTTCCAAGCAGTGATGGTAACACACCAGATGGCCCTGTCTGTCCACTAAATAGATGTCCATCACCTGGCTTCTCAAGTATCTTGAGAACTGGTTTGGCCAAAATGGTAACCAAGATGCAACAAGAAACAGCAGGAGTTGAAAGCAGGCTTCCTGCCCTCAACATTGCCCTCAATCTTGCTCTTCATGTTCTGGATAAAGAAAAACAAACCATAATTGTGGTGAATTGAACAGTCTTCATGTTAAATAGCAATGGTTACTTTCCTCAGTAGTAATTGAACAGTGTTTTGCAATTTGTGAAACAGTGTGTTGTGTTTCGTAAAAAGATTTCATGATGTGGTGGGTCCTTTGAAAACTTTCTGTTCTCCTCCACCTCTGTTCCCTCAACTCTCCTCAGGCTCAAAAGAACAAAGATGAGAAGTCTTCAGGTGGAAGGTGGTATCTCGGTAAAGAGGACGTAAGGAAGAACCTGGCCTGTTCTTGTGGGCTCCAATTTCATGAGACCAGAAAAGCCTCCATTCTTTTGCGAACCCTAATGTTGGGGAATCTGGAACCTAACAACCTGATTGTAATACCCACCCCAACCCCACTTTCCAAGAGGGAATTCTGGACACAGGAAGCACACAGTACAATATAAACGGGGAGGTGAGAACAGACTTGGTTCATGTAGATAATGAGGGCCCCAGAGTGTGGATGCCTCAAAGTAGAGGAGCCAGGTGACCCTTCCAACAATTAAAGACAAGTTGGAAGAAAGGCTGGAATGTATCGGGCAACCAAGGGGATCAATCTTTTGAGGTCTTTAACGTGCCTGGAGATAACTCCATTATTAATGAATCCTGCTACTGCACAAACCCTAGTAGGAGCTACTGCTTCCCTACCAGAGAAGTGGTAAGCAGAGCAAGTGCCAAGCAGAACAGCTATGCCATCTGGGCCATAGACTTCTCAGTATTGGTGCTGGGTCTACTAGAGCCCTGGCACTAGTAAGCACTTCCCAAGTATGGATAAAAAATGAAGGAGAAAGAAAACCTTCATTAGAGCCTCTCTTCCTTCCAGCTCATATTTTTGATAGGCAACCCAGAAAATCCAACCAGTCTTCAGAAACAAACAATTGCTTTCCAGTCATCAGTCACTTCCCTTATCAGAATGTTGAGTTACTCCTTTCTTCACCCACCCACTCCATCCACTCAATCCAGGACTGACTTCCTTTTTTTAGTTAAGTTTCTAATTGTTTTATGAAAATACCTTACTTATAACTATTTTCTTAAGGTTTGTAAAGAGTGTTTGCATTGTGTCTTCATTTTAATGTGTTTGCAAAATCGCTCCGCTCCAGGAAGAACTGAAGTGCTGTCTTGTGAGCATGAAGTGAACAGGCTGTTTTGCTCCAGCCACTTTTCTTGTACAACCACGTGGATGGACTAGATGTCCTCAGGTCTTGTCCATCCTCAGTTTCTATGACTGTGGAATAAATGTTCAGATAGAAACTTCACTTTTGGTTGTGCTGCTGACATTGTCATTGGGGATTCAAATGTTTACATGGTACCAGTCTCTTCCTAACGAGAGGCTCTTGATGATACCACTTATGCTTATTTCTTTAGTATAATTCAAGTGGTTCAAGCTACGCTAACAAAACATCATAAAGTAGAACTGAAATGTCTTCCTGTAAGAGAAACATCCTAGAAAAAGCCTTGAGAATAATCTTAAATCTCTGAAATCTTTAGAACCAACTTCGGCTCTGAAAAACTCTGTCCTGACCATCACTTAATAATTCAACAAACATTTGTGAAGTGGCTTGTCTTCATTTGCCAAATGCTGGAGATGCAAAATCTGACATACTGCCTCCCCCCCATTTCAGCCAGACCCCTAGACCCAGGTAAAAGAAACAGACCATGTGGAACACAGATCTGCATTGGTTGATTGACTGTTTTCTAGTCCATCCAAGAACTAGTGCAGTTGCAAATCATCCTGCAGTCCAACAGTCTCAGGCATCTTACAAACCAGACACTTTTAGTTGCCAGCCAAGTACCCTTTATGAATCTGCTAGCCAGATGGCAACACACACACACACACACACACACACACACCACCCCCCTTTATTGGAAGGTCAAATCTCAGAAAAACATGTACCTCCTCTAAAAAAATTCAACTATCCCAGGATCATTTAGTCATTATCTGGATGTGCATTTTGAGTCAAGTGTTAGACTAACTGCTGTAGATTTTTAAGCAAACCAAAAAAACCTATTCTCATCCCAAGCAGATCAGTCTATTTGGGGGGCAGGAGGGAGGGGAAGATAATCAAATTGGCAAATCAGTATGGCATATACTCAAAGAAATACACATCAGATGCTTTGGGAACAATGTGCATGTGTGGTTGTGTGTGTCTTGGAGAGATAGTGAGGAATATATTAGGCATCCCAGGTAAAAGAAATAGATGTGCAAGATTCCAAAGATGGGCAACAATGGCATTTTAGGAACTTGAGAACTTCCAAGAGAGCTCAGTGTGATAGGAGCATAATGAACAAGGGGACAGGCTATAGGACAGGAAAGAGGCAAGACCACTGTGTTAAACTGGGTTTGCATCCCGAACACCACAGGAACCATTAAAGGATTGAAAGCGGGAGCAGAATATACTAAGAGTTCAAGAACTGGCTGTTATTTCCTTGCTGTTTGCTCTTATGGACTGTGAGCAAATGACCTAATTTTATGTTTTGGAATGACTTGGCCTTGACCATTTAATCAGGACAGATAAGACTAGACACTGAAAAATAAGACTGTCCATATTATTTCCAGCAATAGGAAGAAAATGTGAATGAAGAAAGAAAAACTGACCTCACACTTTATTTGCAACGGTGAAAATACTTCTTGATCATTTGCTACGTGCCAGGTACCTTGTTAAATATTTTGTATATATTGACTGGTTTTGTCCTCAATACAATCCTATAAAGATGTAATTATTTTTATTTTATATATGAAAAAGCAGGCAAAATGGTAACTCATCAATAAGCAGCAGAGCCATGCTCATCCAAGTTCAATTTCATAAGAGTTAATACCGCACCTGGATTCACAAGCAGTACTCAACAAATATGTAAAGCATTGACTGAGCAAATAGAAATCTAAGGTATTTTTGGTTTACATTCTACTGCAAAGTGCTGCAGGAGCTCACAATACATAGAGAAACAAAACAGTCTTAATCTGACCTGGCAGAGATCCTACTTGAATTAGAACTATCTAAAGGATAAATAAACACTGTTTATATAAGCCTTCAGAGACTTCAAAAAGACTCAAAAGTATTTTCGCCTATCATCTGCCTTATGAAACCAGTCTATGAAACTAGTCTCTGCTTAGGTAAAAGAAGAGTACTGTCACATTTCAAATTGTGCACAGAACTGAGTTTCCCTGAGGGCTCTCTCCTAATCTCTGAAATAAGGACATGGTTTGAGGATGCTTTCAGCTCACATCTTACCTTTCAAAAGTGATTCCATTCTGTGTTTCAGTAACATCAAATACTCAGGGCACACTGTTATTAATGCAAATATACATGGCTCTATTTTGTTGACAACTTCCCTGAAAAAAGGTCACCAACCCTATAATAAGAGAATTCCCAGCCTGTCATTGGGTTGCCTCTAACAGAGGCATTCATTTCAGAAATCCTAGTTCCTTTTATCACCACAAAAAATAACTAAAAATGTAATTATTTTAAGAGAATTCAAATTCAGAAAGTTACTTAAATAAATGGAGAAAGGTTGCTTACACAGTATGAAAAAAGAAATAAGACTTGAATTCACATTGGTCCAATAAAGCAGACTTGTGAAGATCTGTGAGCAGAAGCATAGAACTGAATTAATGGGATCATACAAAACTTTTCTGAGTAGTGTGCCAGGCCCTCTGCTGCATACGGGATTAGACTACTACAGTAATATCCTTTCATGTCCAATTTTAGTATTTGAAGTATGCTATAAATAAGACCTTGCTATCAAGCATTAGGAAGAGATCAAACTTGGGGAGAAATCACCAAGAAGGTAAAGCTCGCTTTGTCCTTGTGATGGGATACTTATGAATCTAGGAAATTAAATTATTACTAAGCCAGGGGTTCCTATGATGTAACTCCAACCTAGCATACATACAACCCACCAATTTTCAACTTAGTGTAGCTGTCTTACCACGTGGGTCAGGTGAATTTCTATGATCCCTTCTCTGCACATCTACTGGAATTTAGTCATCAACAGCCCTCAAGAAAAACCACAGGGAACAATATTTAAAGGTCTTCCCACATCAATGAAGGACCATGGAAATAGATGAAAACAGCTTACACCTTGCTTCAAGAACTGAGCACTGCCATCCCAATTGGTCTCAAAGAAGACGGGTGGTCATGTCTCTATTGTCCAGAATCTTCCCATGAATTTCTATAATAACAAATCCCATCACTGAAGTGGCATGCACACATAGCTGCCTTGAAACCAAGGATGCTTATGGAACTGGACAGAGTTAAAAAAAAAAAAAAAAAGCATAGTAAGAAAGCAATGGTTAGGAAAAACCACTGTACACCTTTGAAAAAGATTACAATTGTCAGATAAGAAGCTGAGAGCCAAGTCAGGTAGTTGGGAACATATCTATGCCTTATGGGCACATCAATCCTAATTCTGGTCCAAATGCCAAGCCATTTTCATGACAACAACAGAAGTTAAAAAAACAAAACAAAACAAACAAAAAACACAGACCAACAAGCTCTACAGAATCAGCTTTTTAAAAAGAGCAAAAAGCTTCTGGGTATTTCAAAATCTTTGAAATTGGCATATATGGGCAATATTTTAAATTCTCTTTTAAAGTTCTTTATGCATAATCTTAGTTTGTGGGAGTCTGTAAAGTTCAAAATTCATTTATGGAGCTGAGAAAAACTTATGCAATGTACACACATACCAAACAAGTTTTGGGGAGCCCATTTACTGACTTTTTCTGTAATGAGAGAAGCGATACTACCCAAAATTTACCACTATTTTGGATCATTATCTGAAAATGACTCTAAGAGCTCACCACCCCATGTTAGCGGTACCTCAGGCTAGGTAGATTAGAGGCTCTTTATCTCTCAACTAGAGAGCATCCCCTTAACTCCAGACTCCAGAGGAGCAATGATTTTTTCCACAATGTTCCCCAGGTCCCACATTCCCAAAACTAGGGAACCATCTTTCCTATTTCAGTGTCATATATAGCTAATATTAAAACCCAGACCACTTGATGCCCAAGCAGTCCACTTGCCCCAGAACTAACAGTTATGCCCACGCTTCTCCAATAAAAGAGCAGCAAAGCAAGTGCTCTATTAGTAAATGTAAATGCACTGAATCTGGGGGCAGAGCCTGATTATGCTGCCTCTGTGCTTGGCACCGGGGAGGGGGGGGGTGAGGGGGTGGTGGCAAGGAATTTATGATCCATTTGATGACCTTATTAGACACCCCAGCTAGACTCATTTCTTAATCCATATCACAGGACTTTGCGGAACTCATCACAAGTGCTACTGATTATAAGTAGTGACCACAAAAGAACATGGAATTTTCCTTTTCCCATCTTCTAGGGCTGGTGATGATAAAGGGGTTCATTCTATACAGCCCCTCACCAGATATATGTAAGATTTGCTGATTACTGTGAAACTTATTATTTAATAATTTTCACTCTAAAGAGTCAGACATTCTATGCCCTGGAAAATAACACTCTTTTACCAAGAGACTAATCAAACCATCATCTATTAAGCATAATCACTATTCAGAACCGACTCAATAAAGCTGGGAAAAAAGTATTTCAATTAATCAAAGAAATAAATACATTAGACACACAGTCACACAGTGACTGTTTCAAAAGACTTCAATTCCGGAACAGCAGTTGTAATGATAAAGACAAAAATTTCAAAGAAAAACAAAAAGCAAACTGAATCCTGCTTTAATTGAAGTTTGTGGAATACAAAGTCTTACAGAAACATTACAGAGGATCTTCTGGAAAACAGGGACCATAACAATCCCTGTGGATATGAAGACAAGAGTAATTCACAGCTTACCAAGGTTTCCCTGTATAAGTTTTCAGAGTTCCCAGAAGATCTCTTTACCATCTCAGTTCTGTTCCCAGCCCTCTCCAACTCTGATTTCACTTTAAAATTAAATGGGATAGATTACTTGAAGTTATTCTGGCCTTAAGAAATTTAAAGATTTTAATGAGTTAAAATATTCAAAACTTAACCTCAGTAAGTCAGCTGACTGTAACAAGTTATTTTGCTAGTGAATTGGAAATGAACTGAATGATCCTGGACATAATTTCATTAAGGCCTCAAATCATCCAGGAAAGAGTAGCACAATTATATCATTTTATACTTCAGGTTTACAAAAATTTACTACCCAAATCAAGAGAAGTTTGTGCCCATAGACAGTTTAACACCGCCCCCCCCCCCATAGTCATATATCTCCACTCTTTGTTCCCAAGTGCATATCAAAAATACCGACTTGACTTCTTCAGGAGGAATGGACAATCCAAGATTATACAGTAAGCCTGAAGAAGGTAATGTTGAAAAGTCAAAAGGCAGAAAATAAACAAAGCTGGGGAGGAAAACAAATAAGAGTTGTTTGCTTCTAATCCATTCTAAAACCCATGATTTGCATTTACCAGTCTTTCTCCTGGAGTGACCAAGCTATCAGCGAGGAGAACCTGGACGTAAAGTCTGTGAAGGAAAGTCTGTGAAGGACAGACAGACTGCCCCATGGCTGACAGTCAAGGAGAGAAGAGGTAGAAGTTTGGTGGTTAACGAGTAAGTGCCTGTGTAGCCAGCCCCTCTTCTTCTCCTAGCTTGGATCAACCAATGTAAATGCGATGGAAATCGTTGGCACCAAAAGCAGCATTACACTTGGGACATTTACGCTGGCGGGTGTCATAGCGTGTCTTTACACACTCAAAGCAGAAAACATGGAAACACTTGGTAAGAACAGCATCCTTTTTACGCATGTTGCAACATGGACAGGTCAGGCGTGCCTGAGAAAGGAAAGAAGTCAGAGTGTGAGTAATCATAAAACCTTAACTGTATAGTTATAATCAAAATGGTTCTCTCACATGTAAGAAAACAAACAACAAGAAATTTACTTAGCACCAAGACAACAGTAGTAACATTCCCCCAATTCTCAGGTAACTCTCATGTGAAGAAGGTCAGATTTTATTCTCTCAGTCTATCACTAGGCCCTTTCAGGCCTTGATCAAAAAAATAGAAAGAAATCACTAAAGCAGTTTTCCTAACCTTGTAATCCTTAATCTCCTCCATCAGAATTTCATCACACTTGGGTACATTATCTGGTTTCTTTGTGGTCTCCAGCTTCCTCCGGAGTCTAGAGATGTCCTCCTGTGAAAGGTTAGCATACCCATTAGATTCATTCCCCTAGATGTGCTGTTTTTGTTTCTCAACTGTTTTGAAAAAAAACAATTGCTCCAACTTGAACTCTCTGTTCTGAAAAGGACTTTTATTCGCTTTTAGGAACAGAAGAAATTACAAGTGACAAGTTATTTCTTTTTGTTTCAGAAGAGACAAGCACAATCATAACCAAACTTGAGTTGCAACTAATTACTGTTAATTCAGTTTTGTGAATGCACAGTATAAGACTTCAGGGGGAATGAATTTACAAATAAATTTCAATAATTAATTAATGGCAATTAATTTTAAGTTGCAAGTAGATGGGATTCAAACAATTTACAGATTTATGGGTAAGGACAAAAGGGCATCATGAGAAACACCTGCCATGCTAAAAGCAGAAAAATTCTAAGACAACTTTAAAATTCTCTTGTGTTGCTTTGATGCTTTACAATCTAACTGATTCATTCACTTATTATTTATTTTATGCTCACAAATACAAGGCACTGTGACAGACATTGAGGACATGGCAGTGAAGAAATAAGACTCCAACTCTTCACTCAAGGAACTTAAAATCAAGTGAGAAATGACATATTAAACCAGTGACTTATAAACTGACTCACTTCAGAGCTCAAGAAACATCTGTAAGGCAACATGTAGAGAGAACAATGGATCTTACCTGGGCTCGTTTGAAATTGAACATGTCCTTTTCTTTGGTGACGCTATTCTCCACAATCTCATCCTGAAAATCATGCAGCTTCTTCTGTGCCATCTCCAACTGTGCCTTGAGGTCATCTGCAAGCTGTGCTGCCTCCATAGCCTGTGAGGGATATATGAATAATGGTATTCTATGCTTTTTCCAGTGAGGCAGAACATTAATCCAAGTCCAAGGAATACAGTGAACCTATAGTTTCACTGATATTATACTTATTTGTTCCTTAGAAGACTAACCATCACTTCAGATGACAAATCAAATAATCATACCTTTCGTTTATTCATCTCTAAGGCTTGGGTCCTAAGACCCAGCTCCTTCTCCCCTGTGCCAATGTTGCTTTGTAACAGATGCTCCTTCTCTTCCAACTTCCTTACTACCTGTAACTGGGCATCAACCTTTGAAGAAGGAAAACATTTTAGCAAAACAGAAGAAAAAGAATACTTATGAAAACTTATAGGTTGACAAAAGGGACTCTTTTAGAAGTCTCAAGCTATTACTGATTTTACCCATTTAACCCTACAAATGATATGCAAGATTACGATAATTAAAATCTTCACTTTTAATATAATATTGCTGATGATTCCACTAAGACTCTGGAAAATTACTGAAAAGATTCTTGTCCAAATTTCCAAGAGTAGAGGAAATGATGGTTACGGGTATGGACCCTCTCTGGTCATGTTAACCCTCAAAGCCTTGCAATTTGTACTAGAACATGTAAGTTACAGCTCAAATAGAAGTTTGAGTGTATCTCTTTCAAAATGGCTAGAGAATAAAGTGCTTTTTCTTGAAATCATGCACAAAGTAAAAATCACATAATAATAAAGAGTATAACATAAAATCACACAACTCTCACCCAAACATCCAAAGGTAATAGTAACCACTTAAAATTTTCAAGCAGTGTTCTGGAAATTTTTAAAATATACCACACACACATGCATTTTTAACTCTTCTGTAAGGATGAGTCATCTACTTACAGCAGCCTAATTATGCACATTTAGTTTTCAGATATTTTTTTCCTATCACACACGAAAAAAAGGAAGCTACAAGAATTGTTATCTTCATGCAAAAAGCACTCTGCTTTCAAGAGAATTCTGGAAAGGTCTACTTTTTCTAATTACCTGAGTCTTCAATGTCAAAACCTGATCTGCCAGCTCTTCCTTTTCTTCTTTAAGCAACTTATGGATCTGATTAGACTTGATACGTTCTGACATGAGCTTGAAATTTGCATCATCCTTCTCCCGCAACTGCTGCATCAAACGAATATTTTGTTCCTGCATGTCTTCAAAGGCCTGGCCAGTGACATCCATCTCAGAGAGGAGAGCTTCCTCCTCCTAAAGTGAGGGAGAATCTTCATTTAAATAGAATCTTCTAAGGCCACAGAAATAGGCAGAGGGAGACAAACTTTCCCACTCTTGACGTCTTCACTTAGAAATTAATTAACCTAGTAACAGGAAGAGACTGAGTCGTAAGAAGTTGGTTCTGTCACTAGGTTAGCCCCAGGAAGTTAACCCCAGAGGCCACCAAAGCTCAGTGTTAGTCTGATGTTTGTTACTTGGTCTGTACTGCAAGTCAAGTAAACAGATGAAAAATAACCATAATTCATCAAACTGATCTTGACTAAGTGGCAACTGGTTTAGTGAACTTCTATCATAAAACCTGACATTTTCTCATACTTTCCACAATTATAAAACTAAATTTAATCTACAGACTTTTCCACAGTTCTGTAAAGTTTCTTAATAATCTGATAGGTAAAAAACTATCAAAACAAAATTTAATTTATATTTGTTTTATTATAAATGAGAATGATCATCTTTTCATAGGTTAAAGAATGATTTCTGTGAGTCAGTCCTACTCTATTTAACTATAGACAACTCTACTGAACTCTACTGGGCTCTACCTACTCTACTAAGTTGGTAGGTTTTCTTCCCTGTCATTTTTTGGGGTATATTTTACAAATTACAAAAATAAGTCCTTTTATGATGAGTTAGAATTATTTCTAATTATCTGTTAGTTTTGCTGCCATGTAGAAGTTTTGTATATGTTTTCTATCAATCTTTTCTTTCATGTTTTTTAGACTTTCACTATGTTAAACAGGCTTTACCTCTCCAAATTTATAAAGTAATTTAAGCTGTTTCTTCAGTGCTTTTAAGAATTCATTTCTTTAATACAGTATTTATAATGCATTTGGAAATTATCATAGTGTAGAGTGTTCAAGTATATACCCAATTTTTTTTCTAATATTATCTTCCTTTTCGCTCTACCTCAATGAATAGTCTTCCTTTTTCCTGCTGGTTTAGAAGCATATTCAACATATATTAAATATGCATGTGTGTTTCAGGATCAACTCTTCATCTTAACAATCTGTCTTTTAGTCCCAATCTATTTTTACTAACTAACACTTTTGTTTTCACATCTGATAGTCAAGAAATGCCATTCCTTGGTGCTGTATTTCAGTTTTCCTGGTCATTCTTGCTTGCTTTTTACAATGGTATTATAATATCAGTTTTTCTAGCACCAAAATAAACAAAAGCTTTCATCTACATTTTTATTAGGATCACATTACATTTACACCTGAACTTAGGGAAAATGAACATTGTCAAGATACTAGGTCATGCTATGTATGATCATAGTCTATCTTTCCACTTGTAGTAGCACCTAACACAGCATAATCTCCTGAAGACTAAGTTTATTCTGATATAAAATAATTCTTTTTTAAAAAGAGATAAATCAAAATCCCACGTTTTACAAAATGAATATATGCAAATTGAAACATGGTTTGGTGTTGCAAGATATTTAATGGTTAGGTTACCGTTAAGTCCATTTCTGTCATTTTTCTGTTTCTTAGTACTGCGAAGATGTTGCTCTCAGTGAACATAAATGGTTTTCACCAGCATTTCTAGTATCTTTATTATTGAATGTTAATAAAATGCACTGAGACTTGAAAAAAAGAAAGATATTCACTATAAGATAGGGGACTGTCTCAATAATTCTATAACCCAGAAAAAAGTAAATATCACACTATTTATTTATGACCTGTGGGAGGGAATATTTTTTCTTAGTTTCATATATGTCATTATCATGTGTAAACATTTCAAATCCTGTATTCTTTTACAATTCCAGATTGTCAAAGAAAGGACAAATCTCTCAATAACCAATGCTTGATAACTAGCTCTCCACTTAAAAATAAATTTCCTTCTTCAACATGTACACAAAATAAATGATGAAAGGCTTTAGTATAAAGACTAACATATAGGCAAAAGAAATATTAACCACCAAAATACACAGACTGAAATGAGAGAGCAGACTTCACATTTTAAGTAAATGCCAGGTAACATTTACTTAAAAGGCAATGAAGAAGGACAGTGCACCCACCTGCTTGGCCATAGCCAGTTTCTTCTGCAGGTATTCTATCTGCTCCTCTACTGCCCGGATCTTTCTCAAGGCATCCTCGTCAGCCATTTTCTTGTTCTCTTTCTTCTCCTTATCTTCTAGGTCCTTGAGTCTTTGTCTCAAATCTTCCAACTGTAGGAGGAAAGGAATCACATACAACAAAGAAAAGGCTATGATTTTAAAATCAACCAATACTGTGCAGATGAAGGGCCTGTAATAGTAAAATAACCTTTACATGATTATGGAAAAGAGACAAATGTACTAGTCTACCTTAGCTCACCATTATAACACCACTCCATTCTGAACACGATATGCTTCTATGAGCAAGTTTGAAGACATGTGTATAGCTTTCCTTAGAAAAGCTCTCACCCTTTCATCTAAGTCCTGAATTTTTAATCGAAACAGATATTCCTCCCCAAAGCAATCAAACAAGAGAATCACTGTAACAATGATTTATATGAGTAAGGAGAGAGAAAAGGTTTGAAAAGGTTGTCTGTACCCAATAACTCTTATATAAGTACAAACACAGCCCCCGAGTAATTCTGACCTCAGAGTGGATCATCTATAAATCTCTATATTAGACAGTGTTTGAAAGAAAACACAAGTGAGTTTTAAACAAATCAGAATTAAAGATACAGAAACTAAGTCCTTCAGAAGAGCAAAGAAAAATCTCACAAAGGAAGATCTAAGCAGAACAACAGGCAATGGCAGATTAGCTTACCTCTGCCTTAGACTTCTTCTCAGCTGCCATTAGCTGAACTTTGTCTCTCTGTTCCTTCGGGGCAGAGCGGTACATGTCTAGCAATAGTTTCATCTCCTTTTGGCTCTCCTGTGCCTTCCTATTGTGAGGGTGGTAATGGGCAGGAAATGATACAAGAAAACAAGGGCATCAGAGCAAGGGAATTTTGAACTGAGAAAAACATTTTACAACAACTGTATTTTATACTTCATAGAACACAACTAAAAGAAAAGTTTTGCAGACTATGAGAGATTTCTAGGTATACTCTGAAAGTACAGGAAAGTTCTACAAAGGATCATTTCTCACTTCAACTTCTCAAACATCAAGCTATAAAAGAAACACTTAGGGTATGTGTTAAATAGGCAGGTTTCTGGGACCCCACTTTTCAATCTAAAATTCAGGAGATCTGCAGTAGGGCTCAGGCATATTATTTTAAATAAGCTACCTTAGTGATTTTGATATCACAGGTCAAAAAAATACCATTAAGAGAGTAAGAGGAAATGGGCGGCAGGAAGGTTGGGGGGGGGGGGAGAAAACTTAGAACTTTAAAATATACTATTAATCCGAAATTTGATAGTTGAGTGATTAGTCATCAGCTTAAGACTGTAACTCCATCTCTTACTAAGTTATCAAACCTCTTAATCAGTTTTATATACCAAAGGAGTTTAAGTTTCAAGCACAAGGAACCCAAACAGCAATAAAGACTATGACTGATGGGAAGTAAAAAGTAACCACTTCTACTGGAGAAGTTACTGGTTACATAAGTAAGAGGCACTATATGAGTATTTCAGTGAGTTAAAGCTTAGTTTACTGTCAATGCTTGTAGAAGTAAAACCTTCCAAAGAATTTATTGTAATAATCGCAAATTACAGACTGTCAAGTAAACAAATTATTATTGCTCAAATTATGATATATACTCTACCCTACATAATGGAAATTACAACTGATACCAGCAATCTGCCCAAATCCAGTAAGTAGTAGCAATTTCCAATAATTCTCATAAATGTTACTTTACTCATAACACTCCTTCCCTTAATCCGGATTCATCAAAAAAAAGGCTACTTACCATAAAGTATATAAAGACCAGACCACTGAACCAAATTATGCAACAGCCACAAAAGCCATTTTTGTAGACTTGATCAAAAGTGTACAATTGTATTACTGTACAATTACACTCTTAATTATACATTCAGCTGTACCCCAAACATTACAACAACCAAGTAGTCCATGCTATTGACCAAAAATTCCACGTATGAGCTCCTAACCTTATCGAGTCAGAAAGTTACTCTGAACATTGCTCTTACTTGAGTTCAATCTTCAATTGCTTGATAATTTCTGCTTCCTTTTTCCTCCCATCATCATGTTTCCCTTTCTCTTTATCTTTAGCAGAATCACGCTCTTTTTCTGACTCTTTTAATTTCTGCTTCTCTCGTTCTCTCTCCTTTTCCTTTTCCCGTTCTCTTTCTCGCTCTTTCTCTTTCTCCCTCCTTTCTCGTTCTCGCTCTTCCTCATCCCGTTTGGACTTGATTTCATTGACTTCCTCCTGCGATGTCTTCGAAGCAGAGGACTGGGCAGCTAAGTCCTCGGAATCTTGTTTTAGTTCTGCCGGCTCATCCTTGGGGTCCTCAGTACTAGACTGAGACTGCAGGAGGGCACTGCCACTGCGCAGACGTGTCTGAAGGACAAAGAGAGCAGAAGCACATCACTTATGGTGACTAGACGACTGGTTCCCTCACTGAAAAACAGCTTGACAAACATAACAACAAATACTATAGGAGTAGTCTACTCCTTCTGGTTACCTTGTTCAGGTCAGACTGGGCTTCTCTCAATTTCCGCTTATACCTCAGGACTTCCCCTTTCAGCTGGTGATTATGATTCTGGAGGCTACTGATAAGATGGCGCATCTCCCGATTTATGGGGCCTTAAATACAGCAACAGCAATGTTATGAGGAACTGTGATAGGCACAAGGAGAGAAAGCGCAGAACATATCAGAAACCTCTGAGACACAGGGAGAAAGAAAGACTCCTTCTCAAAAGAGAAACTAAAACTGAGTTTAAAAAAAAAACCTATCTGTGAACCAAAATGTACATAGGATTTGACTTTAAGGTTCTCCCGGATTGAGCTCCAGTTGGTACTAATAAATCCTAGTGACCATATTGTATTTTTCAAGGAAGGCATTATTAGCAGAAGAAAATGCAGAACAGAATGAGAATAATTATACCTGCTTGTTCATTGGCAGCAAGGGTCTGCTCAAATTCTATCCTCAGCATTTCATACTCCTTGCGGACCTGGGCCAGGGTATCTTCTAGCTGGATAACTTCAGTCCTCAGTTTCTTATGAAGACTAACTTCATCTCGCTACACACAGAAAAAGGAGCCAATCAAATTCTTATCAAAATGTAGTAATATCATCATCAGATTTTATTATCATGTCTCCTATATCTGATCTATAAAAACCTAAGAAGAGAAAAGGACAATGCTAAGAAGGAATATTCTGGTAAGTTCTATTTCAGTTAATACTTAGCAAGCACCAACAGCTATAAAACACTGGTTTGGGAACTGGCAGAACACTGAAGAAACAAAGGAAATGCCACAATTGTGACTCTGAAATGTCACAATTTAGTTAGGATAACTAAGCAATGAAACAACATATAAATATACTATACATATGTATACAGTAAGATATATTAAATTCAACTCATCTGGTAGACACACAGTAAAAGACCAACTATTATAAACATTAAAGACTATGGAAGGTACAAAAGTATACTTTTGAACAGAAGTTTCTGCCTTTAAAAGAATGACTTCCATATGCCATTGTATATTGCAATGGCCTGTAAGCCATGACGCAGCTTCTATCTGCCAAGCCCCCATGGGTATGAGAAGTCAGTCATACTAAGCTATCTGTATAAAGTTTGCTGTTCTCACTGATAGAATGTCCTTCTCTTCTTTTTATCCACCAGTAAATTTGCATTTATCCTTAAGATTCATATTTTACTTCGGCAAATGGAATCAGAAAGACTCCAGAGTCAAATCAGATGCTCCTTTGAGACTGAACCTTTGGCAAGCACCTCTAACTACACCACACAGCATTCTAATAGGTACCCTTCTCCCCCTGTAGAAATGATCCTTGAGGTCAAAATGCACATGAACCTGAAGACTGAAGACTTACAGTCACTCTATAAATGTTTGCTGAGTAAACAAATATTTGCTGAATAAAGAAGAGATTAACTGCACGTCAGAGTAAAATTATAAAACCTATGAGGCAGAAAAGCTCATAGACAAAGCAACACCTTTACCTCAATGAGCTCCACCTGGCGCTGGTGAGTACCCCTGGTGCCATGAAGCAGGGTCCGTGCCTCATCCAAGTGTGCCTTCAGCTGCAGGCTCTCATTATACAGGACAGAGAACTGAGACTGCATGCAGCGGTACTCTGGCGTCTCCTTCACCACTTCCTCCACTGCACTCCGCAATTCCACCTTAGGAAACCCAAGGAAAAGAAAAATCAGAAACAATCTAGCATTTGAACCATAGATGCTAGACAAGAAATAAAATTTTAAACTCATTGATGTCGTACATACAAGATAAACTTTATGAAGTTTACAGTACATCTACCTATTCCAACAGTTATGTAAAAATGACCCCAAATTAAATCAGCCCACCCAAGACACCTGAATTCTTTACCCCAAGAATGGTTTTTATTGATATGCATCAACCTACATCCTAGGATGCTAAAAGAGCCTTATAAAATCTATCAGATCTAGGGGCAAAGAAAAGCTCTAGAAAATTCACAGGCTGCTTACTTTTAGAACATAATTGAGGACACGAACCATTAACTTTTAACTAGTTATCTCTGTGCTATTCCCAAGCAATGTTTTGCTTTAATTACCCAGACACTTTGAATTAACTATTTTTTTCAGTTCAAGCATCTTTACTCAAATATTCTCCTAGAAACCAATCAAATTAGAAAAGACAGATGGCTGTGACTGAAAGAGAAATGAAATGAATTTCAGAATCCATTTTCTTCAACCCCACTGAGGATCTAAAGAAAGAAAATTTTAATGGGTAGATTTGAGAACAAATAGGATCACTGGTTATGTTTCTTGCTTTCTTTGGCAACTAAAATGTGCAGAGTCAAATTCTATGGCCCACATTCAGCAATTACTGACATGAAGGGCCTGTCCTCCAATAGTATATACATGAGTCTTACACACATCTTTTATAAAAGGCCCATTTTAAAAATTCATTTTGGAGTCTCACCTTACTTTACCTTACTCCTCATTTTCCCCCGTTTCTAAGTTAGACCATTTAGAATTAGTTTACATGACTTTGCATGTTGCTTTAAATCCATTTCAGAACAAAGCAGGTACAAATAATCAGTATTCAAAATAAATTAAAAGATTTACCAACAAAATTTAATATTTTCTTTTCCCTCATAAATTATGAGTTTTCACAAGTTTGAGTGTGAGCTCCTCTACAAATGCCTTCATTTTACTGCTCCTCAAAGACATGCCTCCTACCTTCAGCTTTTCATTTTGGGTAGTGACCTCCTCAAAGTCTTGCCGAAGTTTCTCCAATTCACAGTGACGATTCTGAGCCAACTCTTTGTTCTCTTCAAGTTCTGCATTCATTTCCTCAAACTGGAGAGAAGCAGGAAAATAATAAAAAAGAAAAAGAATTTTTTTAAGTGATAATCAGTATATTTACATTTACATTTGTTTGTCCCCTTATGTAG
This sequence comes from Uropsilus gracilis, assembly GCA_004024945.1. Classification (NCBI taxonomy): domain Eukaryota; kingdom Metazoa; phylum Chordata; class Mammalia; order Eulipotyphla; family Talpidae; genus Uropsilus; species Uropsilus gracilis. The sequence continues at coordinate 67,294 of PVHY01003150.1, read as the reverse complement.
TCTTAATAAATTATGTTTTTATATATTTTTATTTTATTTACTTTTTGAAATTATTTTTTCTTAATATATGTGTGTATGTGTGTGTATATATATATATGTATATATAAAAAACACCACTGTATTCCCCGGGGTTCTCCCACCACTGTATCACCCACGGACCGCCATTCCAATCTTCTGTGTCATCCCCTCCCTGTGCTCTCCCACCCTCCCTCGACCCCCTCCCCAGCCATATGTTTTTGTTTGGTTGTTAGCTCGCTTTGACTTTTCATCTTGATCTTTATTCCTCTTATAAGTAAGACCATATTGTTCCTGTATTTGTCTTTCTGACTTATTTCCACTAGTGTGATTCCTTCTAGGTCCATTCATGCAGCCACAAATGCATCAAATTTGTCATTTTTAATTGGAGTAACATCCATTGTGTAAATACACAACATCTTAGAAAAAGAATTTTTAAATCAATCTCTTTCCTAAGCGTCCATCTTCACTGACCACTCTTCTTCCAGCAAAACCCCACCTTGCTACTTATGAACACATCCAAAGAAGCCAGCATAACACTGATGCAAGGTCACCAATTTTACCTTCCGAGCATTGATGGTGATTGTGCCTCCATAGAGACTGCTCCCTGCTCCATATACCTTATAACCTTTTGAATTCACCTACAAAGAGAACAAAGATACCTTGTTGAGAGAAAGTTTCAGTTTGATAACCAAAGTACTTTCAAAAGAGTCCATTTTGCTCCAATTACTACTTCGCAAATCCATCCTTTGAGTAGAGTCCTTAAAATGGGTCTGGTCATTGAAGTATAAATAAAAGCACTTGCCCGTTCTAAGACTTCTGCTAAGTGTCGATTCAGTCGCTGTTCCCTCTTTCGAATTTTGTCAATATCCCACTGCAGGTCATCAATCATGGACTCTAAGACAGACACTCGGGACTCAGCCGTCTCTACTTTACTCTGCAACTTGGAGAACTACATGCCAAAGACAGGCATCAGATAAATGCAGGAGGAAAAACAAACAAGTTAGAAAAAGAATGGCTTACATCACAGGCTCTTTTCATAGTTCTAGGTTAGTTACAATTATAAAACCTGTGTAAGTATATAAGAACTTTCATGCAAGGAAAAGATCACATAGAATCATCAATTTTTTTACCTCTAAGGAGCACCATTTCCTTAGACAGGCTACAAATAAATCATTGATTTTACTAACTAAATATTTCAGGAGACAGAAATTCATATATTCAGAAAAGATAGCTATCATTACCTCAGCTTTCCAAACCCACAACCTCACAAATAAATGATAACACATAAAGAACAAACAGAAAACTTTCATTTCATTCTTTTTTTCATTCTGGTCACAGGGCAATCCAGAATCAGACACCATAAAGACACAAAAACTTTTGTTGTTCTGTGCTTATTTTGGAGCTACACATCAGCTAGCATTATTTAATGCTGTAATTAAAATTGTGGCATGTTCACATACTCCTTGTGTTGGTTTTATAATATGGTCCCAAAGTTATCTGACAGTCCTGTCATGAAGAGGTGAGGTCTCTCCTTTTGAAGGAGGTCTCCTCCTTCTGAACCTGGGTTAACTTAATGACCCATGGAAATGATAGTTTATAACTTCAAAGTCATGTCATAAAGGTCACATAGATTCTATCTAGTGTTCCTGACATGTCTCTGGAAGATACCAGCTGCCTGACAAGTGGAAATAGCCACAAGAGAGCAGCTCAGCTGAACAAAACAATGTATTTTCCCAGCTTTGTAATGCTGAGAACTGGGAAAGGCCTGGAAAGCCCTTTCAACTTGGTGGTAGTTTATACCTATGGCATAAACATGAGAAAAAGTTCATCTACTTTTGTTACTCTATTCCAATGTAAGCACAACTATATTCTAATTCTTCTGAAGACTGACAAAGACACTAGTTAGTTTGCTCACTTACTGGCTATGTGCCCTCAGACCAGTCACCATAGTCTGAATTTTATTTCCCAAGTGATGAGGTGACCATTAGAGATAATATTCACAAAGTAATTCTTAAGTGCATGGCACAAAGCAAATAACTGCTGACTTACTAATAAGCATTAAGAACCAAGTGGCCAAGCAAGAGGTCAAATTTCAGTAGTGCCCTTTGAACTAAACCAAAACGATGATCCAGAGTGCCAGAAGAGTCTTATAAGACCTACCAGCACTTTATGACCATTATTTCATATAAATAAACAAACACCTAATAAACATCATGCTTTAGTCACAGCACTCTCTGTGTCTAAAGAATGTGGACTGAAAACCCACATTCCCCCAGTTCTTCTTGCCTCATTCTCAGCTGGTTTTCTACCAACCCCTTCCTCACTAACACTGTACATTTTTTTTTTCCATTTGGGATAGTTCATTGCATTGGGAGTATGGTGTTGTCTTATAAACTCCTACATGACGTTTCTTCCTAAAGATCAAGACTATAGAGGGTCTCTTTAACAGAGACAGAGTAAAGGGACAGCTGCCCTGCCCCACAGTTTCCTCAATAGCAGAATAGGCTTCCTAGCCTAAGAAGGTGTCTGAACCACTCAGCATTCTGAGTCAGTGTCTCCCCAGGTCACGGAAACTGCCATCTCTACTTTTTGCTCAAGTACCTCCTGAGACATGGTGTGATGCTTCTCCTGGAGGAGGTCTGTCAGCTCTTGCAGCCTCATATTCTCTTGTGCAAGGAAGGAATTCAGCTCCTGCACTGCTTCCTCCACTATCAGATTATCTGAGGAAGAAGAACTGTACTTTAGTTTAGCATTGGTAGCATCAATGTATATCCCATCAAAGTATTAACATGGTATTTCACTTCATTTTCCTCAAAGCCTCAAGAAGTAGGCTGGTTTTTATAACTTTGCCCCAACAGATGAAGCACCTAGAGAGGAAATGACCTGCCAACCTTGTGTCTCTGTAAAGGCAGACAGAGCCAAGGCCTCCCAATTCTAAAAACGCCTCAAAAAAAGAAATGGGAAGGTTCTATAATTTTATTCAGATAAGCATGAGCACCCCACCCCAAAATATTCTACATTTTAGAATTGTAGAAAAACAAAGGAATCTCTATACAGTCTCAAACTTAACAGCAATAAAAACAAAGGAATCTCTATACATTGTCAAACTTAACAGCAATAAAATTCTGTTTTATGTCTATCACAAGTTCCTGTTATCAACTAACACCATCATAAAACATTTCTCTACTAAGAAAAGTAGAAGGGGGGGGAGGAAGAAGAAATCTCCATGTTGAAGCAAGCATTTATAAAACCATGAAGAATAAAGAGCATAGAATTATTTATAATATTCCGGAGTAATGTGCTAGGGCTACCCCTTAAATTCAAAAACCATAATATACACAGCATTTACAAAGATAAGTCAACATACAGAACTTGTTACATCGAGTTATTATGCTTAAAATTAGTCACAAATACTGTAACTCAAATCAATATCAATAAACAAAACCATACAGTCATAGGACACAAGCTGCTTTTTAGAGATAATTAGCAGGGGAAAAATTGTGCTCTTTGGCTCTTAGAGGACTCTTGGCATTACTTTTACAAACAGCATATAAAATCTGGTCTAGTGGGGGGGGGAACAGCAGGTCGTGGTTTTAGCTAGGACTGCCTATCAAAATTACTTGTGGAACTTTTAAAATAAATACTTCCCTGACACCACCCTCCACCCCCTGCCCCCCCATACCAAGTAAATTAGAAAATCTCCATGGGGAGAAGTATGCTCAGAACACTCCCAAAGTGAGCTGATTCACAACCCATTTTCTTAGAGGGCTATTATGGGGCTGAAAATTGGAGGCACTCAGAGAATACTAACAAGTCACAGATAATGCCAGAAAAGAGTCTAAAAATGTAAGTAAAAAACAAGAACACGACCTACCAACTACATACTGGCACACACAGGGAAGTTCTTACTTCCCCTCACTCTGTTCCCATCATCAGGTTTTTGCCTCACCTCCACTGTTTAGCTTCCTGGATAAGAGTTCCACTTTTTCTTGCAATTTATCATAGACAGTGACAATCTGGGACACAGCTCGGCGAGAGGACTCCACACGCTCCTGAAGTTGAGACTCCATCTCCTCACTGGAACTGCTGGCCAAAGTAGCAAGGAAAGAGAAAGCTGGCTCTTGCCCTTCCCCTGAAGACACAGGGGAAAAAAGAATTCCCCAAAATTATAAAACTGGAAATAACAAAATCAACTTTTTTTCTTCAAATGGAGCTTCAAAGCAAAGCTCTACTTCAAAAGCCCAAGAGTATGCAGTGGTAGGATCACCAGACACTCGCCTCTCTCTCGGTCATCTTTTCGTTCCTGATTGCTATCAGAGTCTGGTTCTGGCTCAGGTACAACAAGGGCTTTTCGCTCTGTGAGGAGGTCTCCCAGACCTTGCTCCAAATCATAACGTTTAAGGATGATACGGATATTTTCATCAAACTAGAGAAGAGCAGGTAGGGGGGAAAAAAGGACACAACTTTAAAAATGAAGAGATTTACTAGGAACTGAAATGGTCACATAACAATCTGAGTTAAAAAAAACAAGTCAGCTACCTGACTCCAGTACCGGTTGACAATCAATAGTGAGGCATCGTCGGTGGCCTGCCTTCGCTCCAGTTTTTCAATGTGCTCACGAAGTTCATCTTCGATGGCCTGTCGTTGATCCAGCATTTCTGCCAGCTTGCGATTTTTGGTTTGCAATGTTCGAATGTCTAACTCCTCCTGCCCCAGGAAACCAATGTTATTAGTGTCCACAAAGAAATTAGACAATCAGCTGTTAAACTCAACAAGGGCATATACATTCATTATTTCCTATAAATAGAGATATTCATTAAGGAAAAAAAACTTACCACAAATATTTGCATAAGCAGGAGCAGAAGAGATAAGGGCCTATGATGACAGGAGGTAAAAATGACTAGAACCTCGACCTCATCATCTTACTGTTCTAGTCACAAGAACTTCCACAAAGTATTACCTCTGTGAGGTTCCTAAACTATTTAGGTGACCCTCTACCCACATCAGCACTGCACCTATTCACTTAGCACTGTCCTTTACTTATTCAAGACTGTGGCAGTCTCTGACTATATAGCTGGGTGACTTCAATGAACACGCGAACAAGTGCACACACAAGGTCAAACAACTAACCCTCTAGCATCTACATTACATTTTGAATTCTTGATTTCAGTGATTACCCCCTTCGCTGTGTTTCAGTCATGTATTTCAAAAATCGTATCTTGGACTTTCATCGTTATCCGAACTGTATCACATCTAAAACTTTAAATTCTAACTTCCCCATGCCTGAATAAAAACTGCATCTTTTCAGATATATCACATTCTTATCCCAATATACTAGACCTCTAAAATTCTGCATTCCCACCTTTCTCCCCTGTCCCTTCTGACTCCATTTAACCATGCCCTATAGTACATTCCCTGATTACTTGATTATTTGCCTGCTGGGCTGTATTCCCTAATCCTTTGTCTATCTCTGCAAACAAACCACATTAATACCTGAATTAATCCAGGTAACTATTCCATTCTTATATCCAGTATGCCAAAACGTTTAGATAAAATCAGTAAATCAGGGAAAACTGATGTCTTCATAAAATAAAATCCTAACCTCAACATATCCTACAATGTTTCTTCCTTTAGTAAGTGAGCGTTCTCCTAATCTCTGCTGAGACAACATACAATTCTCCCAACTCACAAGATGAGATTCCTATTTTAGAGAAAACAGAAGCCACTGGATAGAAAGCTCTTGGTTCTGACTTGACTGGGGGAAAAGAACAACCGAAGCAATCAGAAGAGAATGTCCATTTTTATCTCCTACAAGCAAAAGTACTGCCCTACCTACATCTGAGACTAAGTCCCTGACTTTCTTCTTGTTACCAGGGCTTAGTTAAGGCCAGTGCCTCCCCTGTGGCACTGTGTAATATTCTCTCTCATCCAGTTACTGATAACAGTTACACCTGTAACTCTCTTCATTCTGCGACATCATCAATTTTATTCTGTCTACCACATCATGTCAATCAACAGGTAAGAATACTGCATTATCTCTTATTTAAAAAAAAAATAGTTGCAGAATAATATTCTATTGTGTAAATATACCATATTTTTTTTCAACCATTCATCAGTTTTGGGGCAAAATTGACAAATATGAAGCACATGTAATAACATGGATGGACCTAGAGGGAATCATATTAGCAGAAATAAGAAAGAAAGAAAAAAACAGAAATCATATGGTCTCACCTATAGATGAAATATAGGAAAACTGGGATAAGCAACTAGGGAAAGGGTGAGGGGAGAGAGAAATCAGTGAAGGGAGGAGCACAAGAAGACCAAGATGAAGATTCACAGGTGATACGATAGAGGGAGAACCCCAGGGAATGCAATGATGTACGTACATTTATGTATACATGTATGTACATATATATGTATAAATAAGTAAACAAAATGGTAATTAAAATAAAAATTAAATTAAAGCAATAAAAAACTCTTTGATGCCATAGTTCCCTCAAGCTAATATCTCTTTTCTTTGTTTCAGTTTACCTTCAATACTTCTCCAAAGCACTGGCCCTACCCTCTTTGTCTTCAACCTTCTCTTTATATCCTCTTACGCCTACTGAAATCAGGCTTCCATTCCCATCACTAAAATATTTTCTTGTCTAGTGACTAAGGAGATTTTTACTGCTAAATCTCATGTCTCAGTTCTCCCCTTATTGAACTCATCTGCAGCACCTGATCAATGCTTTCCTGAAGGATGTTCTTCCTTTGGTTTCTAGGACCCCACTCTTCTCATGTTCCCCTCCAAAACCACTGGCCCCTCTTTTTCAGTCTCTTTGGTTAGTTTCCTCTGTTAGACATGAAAACTTTGCAGAGCTGTTCTTTTCCTGTTGCTCATTTTCCAGGGGACAGTCTCTAGCCTTATAGGTTTAAATATCACCTACAAAATAATTCTAATCTATACAGTTTTGCCTAGACCTCTTCCCAGACTGCAGGTCAGTGTAGTGGACCCATTCACTCAGAGGTCTAATATGCATCTCAAGCTTATATAACTGAAGCTAAACTCATGATTCATCCTCCACAGCTTTCAAAAATCTGTTCTCATATTCATCCTTATTCTTAATTCAGTAAGTAGAAACTTCGTATTTCCAAAATCCTGGGGTCACCTTGCATGTGTTCCACCAGTCCACTAGTAAATTTTGTCAACACTACCTCCACAGTGGTCAAGCCTCAATGATCCCTCATCAAGACTACTGCAACAATCTCCTATAGCACTATTGTGCCCACACGATGTCCTCTCAGCTGCCAGATTTCAGCACAGTTCCAGTGGACAGCTCCATTCCCACTGTCCATGTTCCCACTTGAAGCACACTTTGGAGTCTTCAAGTTTGGGATTCCAGTCTCAGCTGGCTCACTATAGCAACCTCAAAGTGCAGAGGAGGAGTTAATGCCTTCAAGGGTAATTTTCAACCAACTGGGGCAGGAATCACTGATAGATGCCTCAATTCCTACCCTCAGAGATGGAGTGGAGAGGTATTAGCTGGAAAAGGAGCAAGAGAACAATTCTTCAAGGAAACTTACTGAGAACCCTTGCTCCACATAGTCTATTCTCCAAACATAGGTCAGAGCATGCTACTCCCCTGCTTAAGACCCTCCAATGGCTCCCTACTGACCTCTGGATAACAGCCTCCCTTGGAACAAGTGGATACCCCTATAAACAACATTATTTCACTCTAACAATCTGTTTCCTTGTTTGTACTACCCAAGAAACTGACGTCCTGGGGCTGTGTACAATGCAAAGCAGTGTTGAGCAAATGAAAGATACTCAACTATACACACACACACACACACACACACACACATATATATATATATATATTTGTTTTAAGTAAATGTCCTTGGAACACGAACACAAAAAAAAAAATTATTCCCTGTAGCAGTGTGATGTAACTGAACCTCAGAAGGCCTCAGAAATGACATTTCATCAACATGTACTCTGAAATTTCTATTATTCTTTCTGATCCTCACCTCAGAATGTTAACAGATTATGGGTTTGTAAGCTTTATAAATATGAAGCATTTTAACACTCTAGTCCCATGCTGGATTTGTAAAATATAGAACAAATGTGGATCAAAACCAATTAAAATGAGGTTCTGATGATTCACAATGGACATAACATTACCGTGAACTTCGGGGGTATAATTGTCTAATGAAACTGTCAACTCTACACAAACAAAGATAATATTTATTTTATTTACCACTGTGTTCATATTGTTAGCCCAATAATAACTATTAATAGTCCACATTTATTTATTTATTATTTATTTTTTGAGACTTGGTCTCACTATGTTGCCCGTGATAGTCCTGATTCCACGAATTCAAGCAAACCCCAGCCTCAGCCTCCCAAGTAGCTGGGATTACAGGTGCCCACTACCACATCCGGCTGCTTTTTCAAGACCAGGTCTCGCGAACTCAAGCAATCCTTGACCTCTTTGCCTCCCAGCATTTGAATTACATATATGCGCTACCATGCCTGGATTCCACATATATTTAATACAGGTGATTTATTTTTAATATAATTTAATATTTAACCCTTAATAAGGACTCTTGTTTTAGTATCTAAATCCATTGAGGTAGGAACTGTAATTACACTGCACAGATAAGGAAACAAGAGGCACAGAGAGAGTAACAAGAGGCCATACCTGCACCAAAACTTACAGTGAATAAAAAAGGAATAAATAACTTCCTTCTGCTAAATAACTGTAATCAAGCTGTATCAGACACCAGACTCGAAAGTATAAAATCACACATTTGGAAATGAAAATCAAATATCAACATTCTTTTTTCAGAACTGACTACCACATCAATTCACCTATATTGGCTGTTTTATGTCCCTCCTTTCTTTTTGTGAAACTGGTTCCTCTTACTCCAAAAGACTTCCACTAATTCCTACTTTCAGGTTGCAGGCATAAAAAGAAGAGCTCATTCCCAGAGTACTGTCTCAACATACCGTGGAAGAGACACCTCCTAGCTTGATTGTTTCCACTGTGGTCCCTGAATCTTCAACAGCTGCCTTCTTCTCTGGGGGCATGGATGTGCCAGGTTCTCCGGCTGCTCTTTTATTTCCAATTCCTGACATCTTGGCACAAGTTGATAGCCGTTTTCCTGGAGGGAAAAAGTGCAGAGACTGAGGTTACATATGCAAGAATAACAAGCGATCACCTATGATGTAAAAACTAGCAACTCTCCCAGCACATCCTTTAACCTGAATCCATTAATTTCACACTGAGCAACACACTCCCCAAATTCCTCTTGGAAAGAAAAATGCAAATTGCCAAGTAAGAATCAGAGCTTAAGTGACATGACTGCAAACTTCTAAACAGGATGTAAATAAGGAATAACACTCTACACTGAGTAGAGGGGAAAAGACCAAAACAATTTTCAGAAAGCTCACTTCCTGAATTGTCAAAATGAGAAAAACAAGTTTTATAAGACAGAAGTTAATTCTATTGTTTTGGAAGAATTTCACAGCTGAAAGAAATCTGGGAGACAGCTACTAAGTCATTAATATTAGGCGATTCATTTATCATCTTATGCCCCTTACAGGGAACGCATAAGTATATAAAGAACGTAGCATAATGCCCGACACTGAGTACTCAGAAATGCTAGCGCTTCCATATCTGCAGCATTTTCCTTGTTTTCATACACTGTCATGAGTCTGTGCCACCTCTAAGGAAGCTGGACTTGGATTCACACCCAGGTGTCTACCTCTTCGGGCGCCGTGTTGCCTTGAAACAGTGAGTTCTTCAAGAGTTTCAGTTTCCTTTCTACGACGAAGCGAGTAAATATGTGCTGCCCCACCTGCCTCTCAAGGTTCTCAGAGCTCAAAAGAGGTGGAATGGATGCTAAAGCACTTTGCTACTTTAAGAAGCAGCCCTGCCATCGCGGAGACTACACACTGCAATCCAAGCTCCAGGAGAGGAGTACCAGCGGCAGCAACGTGAGTCAAACCTCGCCTGGAGGATGAGGAGACGACGAGGGCCGCAATTCCAGTCGCGAAGAGGCAAGGACCCCGGCCTCCGGCCACACCAACTGCAGGCCTGGGAGAAGGAGGCCACGGAACTGAGACGGTGGAGATTTCGGAGGCCCTCAGAGTCCCAGCGCCCCAGGCCTCAGCGGAGATCTAACCTGGGTTCCCTCAGCTCGCGCCCCGGAGTTGCTCCGGGTAGTTGAGCACCTAGGTCCGCGCAGTCATTCCCCTCACCCACGACGCGCGGGCGAAGACCCCGCGAAGGTTCCGGGAGGCAGGACCGGGGACCGGAAGAAGGGAGAAACAAGAAGTCGCTTCAACCCGAACAAGTGAGGCCGGAGACCCAACCGGGCGGAAGTGACGTACCGCCTCGAGGACGTCGCGCGCGCCCAGCAGGAAGCGTCGTTTCCGTGGCAACGCTTGGCCGTTAGGTACAGCGCGAGTGGATTCGGTCTTGCGGACGCCAGAACTGACTTCTTTAGTTGGTTTGTTTCATTTGGCACTGACTGCAGCCTGGCACTGCTGCCTGGTTTTTCTATGGAGATAAAGTGCCTTGTCTGTTGCCTGTTACTGGTTCTGCCAGGACTCGTTCAGACTGCCGATTGGTTGGTTGATTGATTGATTGATTGATTGATTGATTGATTGATTGATTGATTGATTGATTGATTGATTGATTGTACCCTCCATCTCCGAAACGCACTGGCTTCAGATGCCTCCGGAAAATGTTACTCGGAGCCCATTCGTGCTGAAAGGACTCTGAAGAAAAGAGAGATTTGATGATTTAAGGACCTGTAGAGGTTTCTTATCGGGAATTATATACAGCCCTCTCTACCATTCGAATCACTTGGGGGGAGTTTTTTGATCCTCCTAGGTAGGACGTGGACATCAGCACTTTTAAAAGCGTTCCCCCAACCCTCGTCCATCCCAGAAAATCCTGTTTGGAGATCCACTCACTGAGAAGGTGTGCTTAAGACCTCAATTCATTCTTGATCTTCCTTTAGCTGCACTACTCAGGGCAGGCCTTGCCTCCTAAGAACCACTGAGGGAAAGCAAAGTTTCTTCTAGTGTAAAGTTTGCAAATCAGAGGATCAAAGGCTATTTTGTCCAATGGATAAGTTTGGCTTATTTTGCACTAATAAACCCCAGGGCGAACAGAATTGACAAAGACTGCTTTTGTGTGTCTTTGGAACAAGAGGGGAAAAGATAAAAATGCAAATCAATAAGTAATTTCTGATCTCAACAAAAGCCTGTTTTAAGATCATAAACGTATTGGTCAATAACAAGCTATTTAGGTTCAGCTAAACCAAAGATCAAATCTATAAAAAAAAAAAAAAGAAAAAAAAAGCTGTATGTCTTACAGAAATGAAAAGTTAAAGCTGCTGACATCACAGAGGAAGCCAGAAGTGGAAGAATGATTGCTCTATTTATACAATGAATAAAGATATGTTGGCATCTTTGAAGAAAAGATCAAACCTACTCCATTCTGAATTTGTCTGTACTGAGAAGTTGTTGATCTTTGTATCCTCCTATCCTCTGGGTCATAACATATAGATGAAATAAGGTGAACAATGTAAAACCAATTGCGTTAGGGTGCCTGGACCTAGACTGCCTTGCCTAACCTGGAAGATAGTAACTGACTCCAATTGAACTTCACATTTTGTTTGGTAAACAGAAGCCTGTTTGGAGACCCAAAAAGCATTGCCTGAGACCGCAAAACATACTCTGATCTTCCTTTGGCTATACAAATCAGCGCAAACCCCGCCTCCCAAGAACTTGAATGGAAGCAAAGGTTCTTCTAGTGTAAAGTTTATAAACCAGGGGTTCACGGGCTATATTTTACCAATAGAAGTTTTTTGTTTACTTTGAACTGGATTCATATATCCTTTATGATTAAAGACCAAAATGTGGGCCGGGCATGGTGGTGCATGCCTGTAGGTGGCAGCCTAGGAAGCCACGGCAGGGACCAGGGATTGTGGTTAGAGTCCCGGCTGGGGCTAGGGATCGCAGTTAGAGTCCTGCTCTGGGCAACACAGCGAGATCTAGTCCCAAAACATAGCTGAGCGTGGTGGCATGCACCTGTAATCCCAGCTACCTGGGAAGCTGAGGCTGGGGATTGCTTTGAGTCTGTGGTACACAAGGCAACGTGAGCCTGCAGTTCCAAAGGCAAAAATAGTGAGACCTAGTCTAAAAAACAAACAAAAAAAAACTGTAGTTGTGAAGATTTAAAATATGGGTAATTTATACAAAAATCCAGACCCCTCTATTCTTACCTTCCCACTAAATTACCTAGAACCATGTATCCTTCCTCTTTTATTAATGGGTCATGTTATTCATAGACCCTATGTTTAAATATAGGGTCTATTTTAATATATTCATAAATATAAATTTATTCATCATTCCCTAACACTAGTTGAGTTTCATTTGCACATGTGCTGTGTTATGATAAACTATCAACTGATAATAAGTGGGTATTGTAACTGTATCCCCTTTCTCCAGGATTTTAGAACCAGGATTTTATTCATATTTCCATTTAGTCACCATGTGTCTTAGGGGGAATCAGAATTCACATTCATCTCCAAGGTTTATCTTAATTTAAATTGTAAATTCTCATACCCCAAGCCAAAGTCCTAAGCTCACCAATGAAAAGGTTAATCAGGGAGATTAACTGTCAGTACACTAAGTTTGAAGTTTTCTTCTGAGTTTTTTGTGTAAGACGTGGGACAGGAAACTTGGTGACTTCTTGCTACCCAAATTGATGATGAAGTCAACATAGAGGTTGGCAGAGCCAAGAGAATCTCAGGGAAATGGAGCCCAAATATCAGTTAGGTTATCCCTAACTTCAACCCATACTTCAGTGTGCTGGAATAGATATTGAGAAGAAAGCAAACCTTTATAGAACTTTATGACTCTCACCAGGTACATGATCATCTCCAGCTACAGAGGAAACTTTTTTTTGAAAATCCCGACAGCCATCTGACACCTTCCCTAAAGCTTGTTTGATGTTAAGAGCTAAATGCAGGGTACAAGAGAGGACAGATGAGAAAGATGGACACAACCATAGAGGCTGGGGCTGAATGAAAGTATGCATCATCCAGCAAATTTTAATGACTCCACAAATCCTTATAAAGGTTTCTGACAAAGGAAAAAGGTGGCTCAGCTAGGTACAATTCAGAATGCGTTTCAAAGGAAGGCAAATGGTGGGAGGCAGTAAAATTGGCTAACCTATTGATTCCTGAGAGGTAATTGGGGGCAGGGGGATAGCTCACAGGTGTTCACTATCTCTGTTAAGAGGAATTTCCTTAGGTAAATATTTTTGGAGAAGCAGTGGCGCCATCACATCTTCAGAGGATCTCAATGCTAGATTTTGTCTCCAGTTTACTGGAGGCAATTAAAGCAAGTGGTGTTTGCTCCATCTCAAACACAGAAGACCTGCTGGTCTGTGAATGGCATTCCACAGTACTAATCCAAAAAAAAAAAAAAAAAACCCTCATTCTAGAGAATCAGGGAAGTGGAATATATGAGGAGAAAGCTAGAAAACTCTCTCACCATATTCTCCATTTCTGACCAGTCATCACCTGTTCAGCATCTTTAGAGAGAAAAGTAATCCTGGAAAAATAAGTTTGACCCATTTTAAAAACTACAGTACCACATTTGCTGTGATAAGTGAAGGACTAATACTTTATATCACTTATCTTTCAAAACTCACTTTTTCTCTTAGTAATCCCCCTTTTTTTTTTTTAGAGAAAATGATTTCATTGATCTTTTCTAAGTTATTTACTGTTTGTCAAAGAAACCACATTTTGTTTTACAGCCCATCTTCTTTACACAGTTATGCCACAAGGTGGCAGCAGACAGCATGCCTTCATTTCCAGTTCCGAACCTTGGGTTGTGGTTAACTACTGAGCCTTCCTTAACATTTCTTCCATTTCTTCCACGTAACTCTTACAAAACTAGGCAACTACTTAGAGTGGGCTTAAAGTGCTCACAAAAGACAAAATTAAGGTGTTTGGATTTTTTGACCATTTTTTTATGCTTCCTGAAAATGTTTTGCTCCAAGATTGCTTTTAAATCTCAGTGCATTCTAGTATCCATGAGCTCTGGGCTGGGTTATTTTTGTGCTAAAGATAATTTAGAAGTCCCTTATTTCCCCTTTCAGATTTGGCCAGAATTGAGACAAGGAGCCCAGGCTTCATACCCCTGATTCAGTCCCTGGATGTGGTTACTAAGTAGCAGGGAAGAGAGAGCAGGACTTTTAGCATGTGGCTGGTTTCTGTGAAGGGCAAACTAGAGGGAATGCAGCTGAGTGACATTTGGCATCCAACATGCCAGTAATTGAGAAAATGAGTTTTCAGTACTGAAGGGGCTGGGGGAAGATGGTAACAGCGCTGGAGGACATAGGTAGTGGTGGCAGTCCTAATGCTGTAGAAGATGAAAGTCGCCTTGAAGTTTTGCTAAGAGATGCAGGGGTTTGGGGTTCCCACATGACTCCAGCAGTGTGGAGACTTGCTAAAAGGTGATCCTGTGCCCAACACACGAGAATTCCCTTTAATCCTATTACTGATGATTTGTACAGCAATTATTATATTTTAACTCTGAGTTATGGGTTCCGTTCTTATTCCAGCAGAGTGGAGAATGGAAGGAGAGTCCCTTCCCAATACTTTCAATAACCCAGTGTTATGAACTGAATAATAACTGTCCTCCCCCAGTTCATATGTTGTAGACAACTTTCAGTGTAATGATAGTAGGAGATGGTACTTTTGAGAGATAATTAGGTATAGATAAAGTTGTGAGGATGATACTCCATAATGGGACTAGTATCCTTAGGAGAGACACCAACTCTCTCTGTTGTGTGAGGACACTGAGAAGGCGAAGGTCTGTAATCAGGAAAAGGGCTCTCTCATGGACCTGAATAGCCAGGATCCTGATCTTGTACTTCCCAACCCCCAGAACTGTAAGAAATAAATGACTGTTGTTTATGCTATCCTATCTGTGGCATTTTACTATAGCAACCTTAGCAAACTATTATAGTCAAGATTACCAGTGTTGTTAATATGTCCTATAGAGTAAAAAATGTCTACTGCATTTAAATAATTTGGGTTTCATTGTTTATGAAGTTGAATACTTCAAAAGGGTATTGGACAGTTTTGTCTCTTCTGCCATGAATTTTCTATGGAAAATCTTTGTCTAATTTCCCATTGCATTGTCTTATTCTTCTAATGTATATGTAAGAACTCTTCATATACTATATATAATAACCTCTAGCATCTAATTTATGTGACCAGTATTTTTTCCAGCATTGTGCTTTTTTGTCCCTATCACTAAGTTTTTGTTTTCTTACTGTTACTTGTTCACTATAAGAAAATTAAATATTTGTATCATGCTTTTAAATATATTAATATTTTTCTTTGGGTGTCATATAAAAGAAAATATTAATTCCAAGACAATAAAAATGTTCTATGTTTTAATTTAGTACTTCATTATGCCTATGTCTTTGATTCAACTATAATTATTTTATGCTTGATGTAGATACGAACAATGTTTTCCTGAGAATATAAACAATTGATTGCCATCTTAAGTTGAATCATCATTTCCTCTACTGATCTGAAATTTCACCTTATCATTCTAACTTCTCAAAGATTTTTGTTTTGGAAAAATTGAAAAAAAGGTTTCTATGAGACAAGTCAGGCCCTTTAAACTTTATTTAACTGGATCCAGAACCCACATACTGTAGCAGAGATTCTTTCAACCACTATTTTCAATTAGTTTTTGGACCATATCTCTTCCAAGCAGAAAAGAAAGTCAAAATAATTTTCTCCATAGTGGCATAGGTTTCTCAGCTCCTACTGTGCATCTGGAAACCTAATTTCAGATTCGCCATCAAATTTACACTGACCACTATGACAAGAGCAGAAAATCAAAACAATCTGTAAACTTTATAAACAAAATTCCATTGAGATTTTGATGTATTACATTTATAAAAGAATGTGGGCATAAATGAATATTTTTTAATATTTAGTCTTCCCAATTAGGAAAACATACCTCTCCACTTTTTCAAGTCTTGCTGTTTCAGTGAAGTTTTATGGATTTTTTTATTCTAAGTATTATTAAGTTTATATCTAGATAATGCATAGGTTTTGTTGCTACAGAGAATAACATTGTAAATTATATTTTCCAATTGGTTATAAGTTCTAGATTGGAAAGGCATATGAATTTGTGATGCCTGAAGTCCTTTAGCAGTTGCATATGATCTAGAACCCAGGGATGCTGGGTATCTTACCTAACAGCACCCTCCTCCACCTCAGAAAAGGATAAGGGTGAATTCACTGGTTAGGCATTCCAGTTAGCTAAAGAATTATGAAATCTGCTGAGACTGCACTCCAGCTCTTATTAATTTCTCCAGGCCCGTCTCCCACCACCATCCCCTCCAGAATACTTCTGGCATTTAGTCAGAGTCTAACCTTGACTTTGAACATTTACAGATATATTATAAATTTAAGTTGACATCTTTTATCACAGGAGTAGTTTATGTGCATTTGTATCTTGACTTAACTTGACTTCATATCACGATAAAGACTTATCTTGACTTAATATCTCCAGTTAAAAGCATTTACAAATTAGGAAATATGTGAACTTATTTGGAGCAGGTGGGAGGGAGTTCAGGTGACATCCCTTTCCTATTCTTACATTCAGATATAGTTCTGAATGAAAGATATATTTACCTTTCATAGTGGATTTAAGTCATTATACCTAACTTATTGAACTAAAACCTCAAGTTACAATTCATGGATCCACCTCAAATCTGGATTCATTTCCAGCTTGTAACTGAGTAAGGCTTTAAAAGTAATTGGATATCAAGGCAATAACCTCTTCAGAGGTATAGTGACAAAGATATTTTGCCTAATCATATCCAAGCCAGGGAGTACATTTTGATACTACAATGACATTTCAATCCATTACCCTGGAAGGCTAGTTTCCTCTAAAACTACACAGGTTCTTTCTTTGCATGTACATACATTTACTAACATGGTAATTGAGTGGATACCTAAAACTTAGTGAGCACCAGCTTAATCAGATTAGCTTACTTGAAACACGACCTTAGCATTTAGCATATCAACAAAGAATTGTGCCATTTCAAGCTGCCACATGGGCAAATGTCAAAAGTATTGAACATTTCCTTTTGTACTTTTTTATGTTGATGAGGACTGTCTTACTTTTAAAATGAGTGCCAATGAATCTGTCCTTTCCTATTAAAAGTTTAAAATATATGCCATACCCAAGGAGCTAGCAATTAGTATTGTAAAGAAAATAAAATCAATGACTTGTTTAAGTAGACTCTACAAAAATGTTCAGCCCTTATAATTTTACAGTTTCAGAATCAACTTAGATACATTATGGTATGGCTATAATATAAAATTCTAAAGAGTTGCTAAAATTATGACATATATATATCTCATGTTTCTGAACATGAAATTAATTTACAATATATTGTTGTGACCAAGTTATAGGATTTTAAATAAATAAATAAGCAAAATGGGTGAACTGAATAACAATCACAGCCTAACTATTCATGAAGATAAATTGTTGGTGTGTCCTGCACAGCTGAGGCTGCAGCCTGGGTCTTGGAGATGAAAGGGCCTCAAGAGGGCAGAGCTAGGGGGGCTGAGATGTCTGCCCCAGCATAGACAAGGCTGACCCGCTGATGTCCTAAGTGAAGAGGCTGCTGGCAAGGGGGTGATGGAGAGTGACCACAGCTTTAAAAGCTAGATGGTGAGCTCACCTTTCTTCATCACATGGACCCGTTATGTCAGACCTGCTTCGGTTGCTCAGGTCCTCAATGGTGGACAACACTGGAACCTTCACCTCACTGGTCTCTCTTCAGAGGGCTGCTCAGTGCCCTCATCCACATTTGCAGCTGGCTCCCAGAATTTGCCCCAGGCTTCGGCAGACGGGACCTTCACCCTAGGCTGGCCACTTCCTCCACGTGATTGACTGATTCTGCTTCCTTTGTTTAGGGAATTTGGGAGCCATCTTCCACCGTCTGTCATCAGACAGCCGTCTGTCCATCTTTGTGTGGTGTCTTTCTCTGTCTCTCTCTCTCTCTGTGTGTCTCTGTCTCTTGAGTCTGTCTGTCTCTCTGCTTCACTCTCTGTATCTCCCCCCTCTTACTTTTTCCCACTCTTGCATCCCAGTAAACAAAATCTGTTGTTGCTGTTTCTTCCCATGTGTCTGTTTTTCAGCCACATCTTGAAGCTGTAAATATTCAGATGAGGACCCACCCACTGGGTCATCCTGATTTCTTGGGTTTGTCCTATTTCCATAACACATTTGCCTCCCCTTACAAAAGAGCAACTAAATAGAACCTTGCATAAATTTTGTTGAAAGATAGAGTGAGACATATTGCAAATATTGAGATTTTATTTAATCAAAGATTGAGTCAAATGGGACAGTACAAAATCTTAGTGGTT
Organism: Uropsilus gracilis; assembly: GCA_004024945.1. NCBI lineage: Eukaryota > Metazoa > Chordata > Mammalia > Eulipotyphla > Talpidae > Uropsilus > Uropsilus gracilis. The sequence goes on along the minus strand of PVHY01003150.1, from coordinate 48,796 downwards.
AGGAGAGCTCTACCTGAAAGAGCTTAGAGATACCATCATAGAGAAAAAGGGGGAAGCAATGTAAAGAAATGAGGTTTAAAACCTCTGGTTGACTGTGATTGGTTATCTTTAGTGCCTGAGTTTGTGACCTCAAGACACTTACAGGCTCAGGTTTTGGTTGCTTGCATAGACCAGAATGACTTCAGAGACATATCATGGTGTCCTTGCTTGATTAATTTAATAGCTTCAAGGAGCATCAGATGTGAGACCAGCCTGAGTATTATTTCACACATACCATTCACAGAATACTGTTGGGGAGAAATGAAAATTTACCCTACCCATGGTTTCCTAGACTGGTAAAATAATCACATTAACATCAGAGATTAGTGATCATCTAAGTATAGGGAGTTACATACATGTGAGGGTTTCAATGACTGGAGCAAATTGGAGGTATATATTTTTAAATTAGAGGTACATATCCTGAAATTGGAGGCATATATATTCCAAGCTAATGCAGGGGTCTGGGATTTCAAGGAGGGACCTCATGTGACAGGGAGAGGGCAATTCATGTGATGGAACAGATGCTTTGTAATTAGTTGTTTGTCCTGTCATATAGGTAGTTTTTTTCAAATAAAGAGATTATTTCATGCAGCAAACCTAATATAGATGAGACACCAATTTTCATACTTTAAGGTAGTTAAGGGAGTGGTAAAAGTTGCTTGTGAGTCTGTTAGGCTTCAATGGATTTCAGTTGAGGATAATGTGAATACCAAAATGATGTTAAACTCTTGTGAAGGCCTGTTCTGAATCTGGAGGGGCTTAGTTTTTGTATACTTACAATCTCCCAAAATAAAACTAAAATTCCATAATAAAATATCATATAGTGTCCATCATCCCACTCATTGCCTCTGCCATAAGGAAAAAAAAATACAGAGAGCCTTTCTTATTGCGAAATATCTTTTAAACACGTGTCAATTGTTTAAGAAGAGGCTTTCCAATGGAAACTCAGCTCTCAGCATTACAAATCAGTCTATCAAATGTGAATGAAAGAATGTCATTTTCTATTTTGATTTATTGTTATAAACTTGAATTCTTTTGATTCCAAAGCTTTCTGATATATAATTGGATTGTCATAGGAAACTAAATTCAAACTGATATAATCTGGGAGCTCAGATAAAGGACATGAAATCTAACTTCCTGGGAACAAAAGGACACCCCAACGGAAATGTGAAAATACAGTTTTCTTCTGGACTCATCAGGGTTCCCTCACCTGTTACCATAAGGTCAAATTCTCTGTAGTATTGGAACAGTAGAAAGACATTTGTTTCAATGGACAATCTCATTTTTGTAATTTGCAAGTTACCATCCTGTATTGCTGGAAAACTTCTCACTGAAGTTGAAACTGTGTGCCCCTAACCTGCCCACCCCATGTTGTGGCATTTAACAAGGTAATCCTCTCCCATTGGGCCGTGGCATTTAGCCCCTCCCCCTTAAGGAAGCTCCCCCCCATTGGCTGGTGGCAGTTAGCCCCGCCTCCTTAAGGTACTCCTCCCCCATTGGCCGGTGGCAGTTCGCTCCGCTCCATTTGGTGTGGCAGTTGGAAAGGAGAAATAAAGAGAAAGGAGTTGGAAAAAAGGGTTGGACTGAGAAGCAGGGGGGATAAAGGCAAAGAGCAGAGACTAGGAGGAGACAGAGACCATTCGGGGAGGAAAGAACTTCTAGAGAGAGAGAGAGAACCTTTGGGAGAGGAGAGAAGAGAATGGCAAGCGGATAAAGAGTACCCCGCATGACCTGGCTGGGCAAAAGTCCCCTGGAAGAGTGAGCTGGAGGTGGCAAGGAGCAATGGTATCTGGCAGAAGTGTGGCCAGTGTGGAGAGTATGGCGTTGTAGCAAGGTGTTATTGTAGCAAGGTGGAAAGCTGGTACCTAGAGATGGCCAGCGATTTGGAAAGCTGATTTCTGCATCAGCAATCGTGGACGAAGTTTGAAGAACCTTGGAGAAGTCGAGCTGTGTGGAACACTGGAAGGAAAAGAAGAAAAGAGAAGACGCCAGAGAAAGGACTGTACTTTGGAAAAGCGTCTACCTCTGAGGTTCAGAGGGGCAAAGGAACCATCATTGGACTGTGCCTTGGGACCTTTGGGTCTGAGAATGGTGATTGGGGTAAGATAACTGCCACGTGTGGCTTTAAGGATGTTTTGTTCTCCCTGTTGAACTCCCTTGTTAATAAACCTTGTTGTTAAACTGCAATTCGAGTGGCAACTGCTAGGCGCGGGTGAAACGGACCCTTGGCGCTTCGTGGGTTGGAGGGGCTCTTGCCCTCCTTCTCTTTTTGGGACCCGATTTCAAAGTCACTAGGATGTTTTGGTTCTACCTGTGCAAGTGTTTAAAAGATTTCTACTAGAACCCAACCACACACAGTTTTCATCATTTGCAATTTCTAGAATACAGACGCCAAGCCAAAAAGAAGCAATCCACTCAATAGGTATTTTCTTAGTGAATTTTAAGTTTAAAACAGGGATGGAATTGAAGATCTCACTTAACTTCCCTCTCCCAAATTCTAGGTTATCAGTGGGAACAAAATAATTAGGGTTTGGAGAAGAGTACGACTTCAAAATGAACCCACTTGGAAATTATCTTAAGAGCAAGGGATTTTACCCACATAAAGGACACAGGGAATGACTTTCTATGAGATTTGTTTGGTATTTTTGAAAGAGGGCAGTTCTGAGTTGGACGAATGCGCATGACAGAAGATGGAGAAAGGAGAATCTTGTTTTATCACTTGACTGGCTTGTTTTATCACTTGTGACCCAAGATTAAAAGTCATTATTCAGCTCAACGCCCCAAACACTGGATTTTGGAAATTTGAGGGATCACCTCTCCCTTTTTCATGTGGCTCTTATCTCTGCTTGTGGAGGAAATTCCATTCCCATCTTACTGTCATTGTTCTGTCATTTGGCTAAGCTCAGCTCAGATTCTGAACCTTAGCTAATTCTAAGAATGAATTTGCCAGCTGCTGCTATAGCATCGCTATGGTAACAGCTATGGCACAGACTGGGAAACCTAAGAAGAATCAGGCTGCAGGATGTGGGCCAAGGACATCAGATGTGTCTATGGAACAGAGTGGGATGGTGAGGCTGCCTCAGACCAGATGCTCTGGAGGCAGAGAAGGTTATTTACCTTTGGCTCTCCAGTTTCTACCTGACACAAAGCAAATACATGACTTTTTGTACAAAGACTTGTGAAGAAGGTAGTGAGGTTTTTCCAACTGTGGAGAGAGGAACCCACAGGAATGCAATTGTGAATGTTCTGTGAGAATATGTGAGAATATGGTGGTTGCCACCATCCATACACTGTGATAGAATTTAATAAAACAAAACTTTATTTTTCTCAGGCATCAAATTTTCCCCCAAAATTTAGCACTTAAAAGAAGATCAGCTGAAACATATATTTTTTCTTATACTAATCACAGAGACCTAGATCTTGAGTGACTTGCCAGATCAGAAATCCAGGTTAATGTGTGTCTTTCCCTTCCTTCTCCCTACCTTAAGCTTCTTTTCCTGTCCTTAAACCTCACCTCTACCTTTCCTCCTTTCTTTCCTTCTACTTTCTCCTCAAAGGGACTTAAGGTGATTGTCATGAGCACTGTGCTAGTCTACATTGGGAGTCCTCTTCCCAATAGAGGCAAAATGATCATAAATTAATCCCTGGAACCTACAGACATGTTACTCTTTAAGCCTGATTGCTGTAACAGTGACCATGGACCAGGTGGTGATGTGTGTGGGAGGGGGGAGGGTGCTATTGCTCATAGTTCTGGAAGCTGGGATGTCCAAGGCCATGGCGCTGGCAGATTTGCTGTCTGTCTGGTTAGCTGCCTTCTTGCCTCATATGACAGAGGGATCATCTTTCTTACACAGGGCACCCATAATTTAATTCATGATGGTTCTACCTTCATGAGCTAATAACCTCCCCAAAGGCCCATTTAGAGGTTGCAAAATATTGAGGATTAGAATGTTAATATACAGGTGGTGGGGGCAGGGGTGGGAGGTAGTAAGGCCACAACATTCAGGTTTCAGCAGTTACCTTGCATAATAAAAGAAACTTTACAAATGCGATCAAATTAAGAAACTTGAGATGGGAGATGATCCTGGATTATCCAGGAAAGGCCAATATAATCACAAGAGTTCTTGTATAAAGAAACAAAAAGTTCAGGTTAGTAGCAGGAGATTTGAAAATAGAAGAGGATGGCACTGTGCAAGAAGGGAATTAACAAGAAATGTGTGAGGGCTCTAGGGGGGCAAGGAGCTAGATCCTTCCCCAAAGCCTCAGCAGGGTCTTGTGTGTTCCTTAACTTGACCTAGTGAATTATTTTGTATGTCTGACCTTCGGAATTATAAGGAAGTATAGTTGTAATTTTATAGCCATTAAATTTGTAATCACATGATAGAGCAAAAGCAGGAAACAAATACAAAGACAAACTAAGAATTGGTTCCAGATTAAAGGAGGTGAAAGACACATGACAAATACACTATATGATTCTGAATTGAATCCTTACCCAGAGGTTTTTCTTCTTTTTTAAAAAAAGAATATTAGTGAGACTATTGAAATTTAAATAAAGGCTATATACGTTAGATAGTATTATTGCATCAACATTAATTTCTTAGTTTTGGTGAGTATATTGGGTTTTGTACAGCATGTCTTTATGCTTAGTATGACAGCAAATTATTCTAGGAATAAAGGGACAATAAAGCTGCAATTTACTCTGACATGGTCATAGCACACATACACAAAGAGGTTAATCATATAAATATAAAGATAAAAAGGAAACGAGGATGCAAATAGGGTGATGTTACCATTTGGAGGAACTAAGAAATCTTTATACTTATTACACTCAATGCGCTAAGTGTGAAATGGCTTTAGAATTAAAGGTATAGCTGTGCTGTATTAGGTCTCATTCTCATGGGTTTATTGATACTGAGTCAAGTTTTGAGTCATGTAAGTCAATATCAAATAGAACCAGTACTTCTAAAGATTTTGTCAGAAATACAAATTCACCTAGTTTCTTTTTTGATTTTTCAAAGAATTTACCAAGGACTGGTAGGATCACAGGAGGAACAACTTGGTCAGGAGTTTTCTTTCACCCTTGAGATTCCCTACACGTTTCCACCATCACATTGCCAGTCTCCTCTGCTCCTCATCCACAGGCACAATTGGATGACTTCTCCATCTTTTTATTCCTTTTGACATAAACTTGCCAGACCCAGTGGTAAAATTGTCTCTTACCCGTATTAGGGAGGAGAATAAATTTCCCCCAGTTCTTGAATTGCTGGTCAGTTAATCACACTAATATCAGACAAATTATAAGAGGACAAAATTTTATTCCATATAAACAGGGAATCTAAGCATACATGTATTTTCCAAAGTCAATGGGAAAAAAATGGGAAATATGTCTTAAGCTAAGAAATGAAATAGAGGCTTGGGGCTTCAGAGAACAGCAGACTCACAGGAATAAGAGAGAGTGATTTACATGAGTAACAGCCAGTGCTCCATAATTAGACATTTGCTTTGCTGTATAGACTGGCTTTTCTGATAGGTTATTTCTGGTAATAACACTGATTCTGGGAAGGTTCCCAATTTTCATGCTTTTAAGTAGTTGAGGCATTGGTCTAAGTTTCTCTTAAGTCTGCACCTCTTCTATTGACCTCAGCTAAAAACAATCCTCATGCCAAAGTGGCACATATTACAGAGAACTGTTTTGAACATTTTGAGGAGGCCTCTCCTTTATCTGCTTTGCCAGTACAATGAGTTCAAGAGAGGGAACATGGAATCTTCCCTTCTATAGAAACCACACCCTGAAACAATAGTAGATAGAAATAACAAGAGATTCTACATTTTAAAGGCAAATTAAATGGGGTGAGTTTTATATATCTACTTTTTTTTGTTTGTTTTTGCACAAGTTAAGCAGCAGAAAATAAGCAGCAGAAAATAACAAGTTAAGCAGCAAGCTTTCCTAGCTTGAAAGATTAGAAAAATTAAGGGAGGAGAAAAGTAAGAAAACAGAGAGAATAAATCCAAAACCTGAACATACTTTCTACTCAAAGCTTAGACTGGTCTCTAATCTAACCAGGAACAGAAAATATATTTAAAAAATTAGTCTGGAAAAAAAAAACTACCTAAAAGTTGGAGGAGTGGGAGATTGGGGAATTACCAACATCAGCAGAGATAATAGCAACTTCAGGAAAGACCATTTGAAACTGGCTGCTGCCTACTAGAATAAAAACTAATGAGTTTCACAAGAAAATAGAGTCAGGATTCTATGACATATTCTCCACAATGTCCAGTTTTCAATCAAAATGCATTAGATATACAAAAAAAGGAGGGGGATCACAAGAAAGCTGATAATGTGGCTATTTAATCTCAAAAAGACTTCAGGACAAGATTATCAGAGATAGAGACATTTATAATGGTTAAAGATATAATGGTAAATGTATGTGTGCCTAAATGGATAATGTTATAATTTGTTGATTTGAACATGTTTTCCCATAATTGACAAAACAATGGGAAAAAATCAGTACAGAAAAGACACTATGATATTGACTCCTGTAGGAACCTAACTGAAGATGACAGAACCCTGGAGCCAATCAATGGAAGGTTCACCCTGAACATTCCCTAGGATGTGGCATATTTTAGGCCACAGCAAATTTTTCAATAGGTTTTTTTAAAAGATAAAATTTACAGAATACTTATTCTCATTTCAATGAATTTAAGTTAGAAATCAATAAAATAGCATCTCTGAAAAAGACCCCAATATTTGAAAAATTGTTAATGCAAGACTAAATACCATATGAATTAAAAAATAAATTACAAGGAAAAATTGAAAATATTTTGACCTGATTCAGGAACAAAATATGGTCTGTCTTGTAGCAGTCCATCTATTTTTCTAGCATCATAAGGCTAGTTGAATAAATCCAAGTACAAAGTGGACATGTCAGCAAGGATATAGGTTCTAAATGCCTTTGATAATGACACTTATTTTATAAAGGCTGATCTGGCCACTGTCCCTTTAAGTATCCAACCTGTCAACAATAATCAAATTCTGATTCTCTGATACAGAATTATTTATTAAGAAGTCAACCAGTCTCCTGACAGCTGTTTGATTCTACAACACATCGAATATCATAAGGAAACAAATCATTTGTGCTATAGAATGGATATCCTGGTTATAGATTTTACTTGCTAGTCCATATCACTTTTGCAAGTACTACTATTCCTGGATTTACAAATTGACTGTAGAATTCATTATTCTCCTACAGATTACCCTATCCCAGAGGACTCATTTTACTGTAAAGGAAGTATAATGGACATACCACTAAAAGCACTGCTCTAACCACAAGTCCAGAAAATGCTAGGGTGAAAATTAATAATTAGCTGGGCGATATTAGAATACACTGAGCCTCTGTAAACAGTTTAGACACTCCACTAATCTTTGGCAAAACTAGAAGCAATAGGAAGGAGCAAGAAGCTGTATCATGTGTTTGTGGGGAAACAAAGGTCTTAGAGACAGGGGAAGTCTCCAGAAAACATAAACTAGATTTAAAGCCCAATTTTGTTTCTTAAAAGCAGTGTAACCTCATGCAAATTCATAACCCTTGTGAATCTATTTCACTTAAAACAAGAATATTAGCAGCTACCTTGTAAGATTGCCCTATGTCGTTAATGTGTTCTGCACAATGCCTAACATTATTATTAACCAGAAGACAAGATCAATCACCCCTGTCATTTGGACAAGATTATTCCTTTGACAAAATCTACTTTTTCATCTGTAAAATGGGTATGCTATCTTCTCTTTGACAAAATTAGGGGTTGGGAGTGAGTTTTGCTAATGGACTGGAATTCAAAGCCACATCTGAAAGAAACTGACCGTCGAGTAAAAAGAGTCACAGGTCTAAATCCTATGTCTGCCCAGGTGTTCAGACAAAAATCTTTTCCTTAAGAAAGGCTTACATTTCTGATTTCTGGGAGAAGGGTTGCTCTAGGTAAATCATGTGAAAACGTTCATCATTTGCAAACTCGGCATGACACTCTCATGTACAGAAGTGAAACGAGAGCAGGAGGACCGGTCATAAGGCACCTGATGCGAGAACTGGTACGGTGAGGATTAGCGGTGGAAGTGACGACACTTTATTTTTATTACTGGCAAAAACAAATCCGCCCAGCAGAGAACACCATCTGATGGCCAGCTGTGGGTGCACCTACTCCTTCCAGCATTCCAGCTTCCTTTCCCTGAGCCTGCTTTTCTCTCTCTGTCCGTCAGTTGGCGCCACTTGCGGTCCTTTTCCCCGGCTTTGGGGGCTGCGGTGGCTCCGCAGCTCGCAGGTCACATGGCCTGTGCGAGCTAAGGGACCCCGCTCCGGAGCTGCGCGGTGGGAGCGGATGAGGCGGCGGGCGTCCGAAACGCGCTGGGCCCGCTTCTCCCGGACTGAGGGTCCTGCGATGGCTCTTCCACGAGGATGAGCCGGCCGGCCTAGGTGGCCCTCGGCGGGCGCAGGGCGCGAACCTGACCGCCCCCACCCGGTCGGTTTCCGCCGTGCACGTCCTGCCCAGCCCCTCCGGCTTCTTGGCCGGAGCGCCCACCCGGAGAGACTCGGGATCAAGGGGACGAGGATTAAGGGAGCGGCTGCTGGCTGGGCGAGGGCAGCTGCAGGAGTGGAGCAGCCCTGGAAGGCCGGCTTCCCAGCCTGGCGCTTTGGGCTGGTGGCGGCCGCTTGCAGCCCGAGGTCTGCGGAGACCCCAAAAAGGCGTCCCTGGCGTCGCTCGTGCGGCCCGTGTGAGCATCGGCGCAGGCACGGAGTTGAGGAGAGGGCGCCTCCCACCCTTCCCCTGCTTCGGTTAGCTTCGAGGCCGACGGGAAGGCGCGAACCGGCCGCGTGGGAGCCCAGGTAAGACCTCCGCGCAGTCGAAGGACAGGTCTCCTAATGGCCGCCCGAACGCCGCGAGGGTCTGCCGCGAGTACGGCCCTCGGGCCCGCGGGGCGCCCGCCTTCGGCGCTGCTGCAGCAGCGTTAGTTTTCCGAGGGCCACCTCGCTGCCCAGGGACGTGGGGAGGGCAAGCCCGCTCTTCCCAAGGTGTCCCTCCCACCTTCCGGGAAGATTAACCAAAGGGAGCTAGCGTGATGATGGAGCCCCGCAGCCTCGACCACGGTCGGGGAAACTGAGGCCCTGGCGCCGCGGGTACTGCCCAAGGTCAGCAGCTGACGCTGGATCCGGAACTCCGCTCGTCCTCTGCCCTTTCCTTTACGAGTACGATAGTTCGACCACCCATGCTTGTCTTACGGGTGGTCCCTGGGCGCGGGTTGGGGGTGCCGCAATGCTCACCGAGTGTCCAGGGCGAGAGATCCTACAAGGTGGGTGTGATCCAGGCACCCCCTGTTCCTCCCTTGCTTTCTCCGGGGGGACCGCAAGGCGGCTCCAATGATGATCTCACTATGCGGATCATTAGCAAAATCTGCAGGTATTTGTGCGTACAACTGTATTTCCCCAAGAAAACTAAACCATGTTAAGGGGATTTTTTTTTTTTTTTAAGGGACGCATTTCTAGAAGGCACTGCATCAGATACTTTAGGAGGCTAGAGGAGAAAACTGTGTCTCACTTAACTTTATTAATATTATTAGGATGTTATAAAGAAAAGGATTAACCCATCTTAAAAGCATCGTAGAAAAAGAATTGTAAAGGACAGAAATAAAGATGAAACCTGTCGTTTAGATTATTAAGATTTTCTGGATATTTTCTTAAAATGTCTCTCTGCATTCACACCTTTAAACCAATAACCTTGCCCAAAATAACTTCTTATTTTTATTTGCATGTCTGATTACCCGGGAGAAATCAACACGCCTTTTCCTCTGTGTACGGACCTTTTGTATTTGTGTGGGTGAATTATTCTTTTGCCCCATAGTGTCTTTCTGTTCCTGATTTTTAAGTACTCCTTTTATGTTGCATATTAAAGTAGTATTTGTCAGATATGGCGCACAGTCTTACTCAGTTTGTTTAGTGTTTCTGTCGATTTATCATCTTTACCATACATATACATGTTTAATTTTTTTTAATTTAGTCATCTATTAATATTTAACTTTATGTATTTTACTTACTGAGACAGGCTTTTTCTTCTCAGACTTTTAGAAATATTCTCCTGTACTTTTCTCAGATACTCTTAAGTTTTTAAAGTGAAATTTTTTCTAATTTATGTTTAAAGTGAAGAACTAATTATGTTTCCTGAGTGGTTAATCAGTTGCTGCAAAATTATTTATTTTACTTTATTGTTTGCATTCATTGCTTCTGTTTGTAAAGTTATTACTCCCCTTAGGCATGGTTCTCCCTCCTCCCCTTCCCCTAGTTCCCCTCTCTGGTCACTCCAGTTCTCTCTCACTGCTGGTTGTTGGTTGATGATTAGCCTGTTGGTCTCTTGGTTTCCTTCTCTGGGGCAGTGTCCTTGTGGGTGAAGCCCCATGTTCCTGGGGGACTGCAGATCAGGCTGACCAAATCTCCAGGAATAGTCTTGGGCAGATGGTCCATCTGAGCACGTTGGAAAACCTCTGCAGGGCTGGTGTGTGTAGTAGCTTTTCAGGATTCTTCATTGTGGCATTTCCTGTGGTTAAGGAGACTGGTTCTTTTTCTCCAGAACTTTAGGATCTCTCCTTCATGTCTCTTTGCTCCTATTGGCTGTCTCTTCCATTCATTCGGACCTTTGTCTCAAGGTGCTGGTTTCTCAGTCTTACAGTTCTGGCATCTGGCACTGGGAAACCAGCTCCCAGCTGCTGGCAGCGGCTAACTTCCTACGTGGGGACAGACCTCAGCACATGGTTGGTCTGGGTTGTCTCCTTTCTCATGGTTCACAGTTCGCCATGGGGCTACTGCCACCTCTCTGTGGCTTTCCTCCCCCATTGGGTAAAAGGGAATCATGTTGAAAGTGTTCTAGAACAGGGATTTTAGCCCCCAACACCAGAAATGTTGTAGGTGTTACTCTGTGACTTGTCTTCTCACTAGTAGTCTTACAGTCCTGTTTCTTGTCATTCTGACCATGCTCTGTTTGGACAGGTGGTAGGTGTATTCAGGCCTTTATTTCTTTCTCTTCTCCAGAATATTTGCAGCTGGATTATTGTTTTTCTTGTCCTAAATAAGAACAGAGGGAGAACCCCACCCCCTCTTCTACCTGTGCCCCAGCAAATAACCAGCTTCCCCCTCCCACTCAGAGGAGGCAAGCAGAGCCCTGGGGCCCACCATGGGTCGCCAGGTCACCCCAACTTCCCCAGGAGAGCAGGCCTCACCTGCTCCCTGTCCCATGCCCTCTGCTGGAGAGAGCACAGGACCCCAAGACCTTCTCTACAGGTGCTGCAAAATTATTAAGTCGGTTTTTTACCCCTGATTTAAACTGCTACAACTGATGACATATATTTCATATTTTATCTGTTTGTCAGTGTTTACAACTGTTTATCAGACAAATCAGTCCTATATTAGTATTTTTATTACTGAAATTTTATAATAGGTTTAATATCTGGTAGGTAGATTCTGTGGAGTTCATAATTTCTAACTTAGAAAAATAAATGCATAAAAATTTTATGTGCAATAAATAGTACCATTTAAAAATATATTTCAGTGAGTTTTATCAGGTGAATACACCCATATCACCACCATCACAATAATTTGGAATACTACATAAACTTGATGTCTTCCTTGCACCAGAGCCATGCTTTTTGTCCATGATTCTTCCACTGTGTCACTAAAGAGCACATCCGCATGGTTTTTATTAGTACTATTTACATATGATCTTTAGACTACTTTGATCAAGTTAAACAACCTCCATTCCACGAAAACAGAATCATGCTTGCATTTCCATTGCATTTTAATTAAAAAGACCATGAGAATAGCAACCCTGACTGTCATATACAACACCCCAAGCCTAGCACAAGATTTAGTATTTAATGAGTTGAATGAGTAATAAAAATCATAAGAGTAATATATGTTCTTTGCACAAGTGTAGAAAGTGAAACACAAACCACCAATTCCCATACCTTTCATCTCTCCTTTAAATTATATTCCACATTAAAAATAAAATGATCATGTGAAGTACATTTTTTACACTTTTTTCTATGCATTGACATGGTTTATATTTTTCACTTAGAGACTTTTAGTTTGCTTGGATTGCTATTACAAATTATCATAAACTACATGGCTTAAACAGTAGGAACGTGTTTGTCTCACAGTTCTGCAGGCTGGAAGTGTGAAATCAAAGTGCCAGTTTAGCTGAGTTTTGTGAGGACTTTCTCCCTGGATGGCCACCTTTTCATGGGCAGAAAATAGGAGAGCAGAGAGGAGAAACAAGGTCTCTTAATAGAACTCCAGTCCCATCACAGCAGCTCCACTGGCTTGACTTAATCACCTTACAAATACCATTTCTCCAATATCATCACATTGGGAATTAGGATCTTTATAAATATACAAATATATTTTGGGAGAACACAAGTATTCAGTTCACAGAGAAGGAAGACTTTTTTTTTTGTAATAATGTCAGTATATTTGAAATCTGTTACTGTTTTGGGGTGTTTTTGTTTGTTTTGTTTGTTTTGCTTTTTCAGTATCTATCATTCCCTTTTATCATTATTTAAAAATATGTTTCCTCTTTCTTGGCAGATCCTTTCCCTACTCACTGCCCTACCCTTCATTCCTCTCCCCCATCTAAAACTGTCAAATTGCCATCAACATTTTTTGTTTATGTTTGGTAGCATATGTTGGCATTTCTGCAATTAGATTCCCAGACATAAGATTTCTATGTCAAAGCAGAAGCACATACAAAAATTTATAGCAATGCTTCCAACTTCCCTTCAAAGTTTCCAACAATTTATATTAAAGTGCCAATGTGTTGAACTGAGCTATTCTCTCTGGGCCATCTTAAATATAAGGATTAATTTTGGAAAAAAGGACCTGTTGGAGAAATGTTATTTTCTCCACTTACTATTTTCATGTACTTTATGGTAGAATTTTATAATATGTGTATATATTCTGCACATTTATTAATTTATTCCACAGTATGTTAGTTGGGTTTTCTTTCCCCTTTGACTGGAATCTTTTAACCTATTAAATAATTTGGTGGTTTTTTTGGTGGAAAGGGGACAAGCTGGGTGATGTGGTGTGCTGTATAGATGTTAGACCTATAAGGTCTATCTCCTCATTTAAAACTACTGCTTCCTTATCTATAATTTGTCTAATTAATCTGTCTATTGTAAGTGGGGTTAAAATGTCTTAGTAGTATTGTATTATCAATATCGCTCTTTAAGTTGTATTGTTTTCTTATCTATATTGGTGCCTCATCATTCAGTACATATATATCAATGACTATTATTTCTCCTTGTGATAGTAGACATTTTATCATAATATAATATCTTTATCTCATTACCTTTCTTACTTGGATGTCATTTCATCAGATACAAGTATAGTTCTTTTTTTTTTCTTTAGTTGCCATTTGCTTATATAACTGTGCCAGCTTTTAACTCTGCATGTTTTTGTTGTTTGATTTTTTTTTTTTCCCCTGTAAACAGCAGGAGTTTGGAATTTGTTTTGAAATACATCAACCATTCTACACTGGTGTTCAAACCATTTATGTTTAAGGCGATTTTTGAGACATAAATACTCATTGCCTTTGTTATTTTTTTGGTTGCTGTTGTTTGGTTTTTGTTTGAACTTTTTTTTTATTTCTGAGTTCTTTCTGTTTTAAGTTCCATTTTCTTTGCCTTATTTCTATTTCAACTTCTATTATTTTTTCTATTATTTTTTTGTTTAAGATTTCTATAGGATTTAGTCTTTGGTGGTTGATAAAAGCATTTAACATAGACATATCTATATCCACATACATAGTAAATGTATGTACCTATAACATTACATACTATTTATATATATTTTTTCTGTTACTAGCCATATTCTGAAAGTGTTATCATTTCTGATGGGGTTTTTTTAGGTATCTCAATCTGTACAGAGAGAGACTGACATACCAGTTAAGAACATGGTTTCTGGAACCATGGGTTAAAGTTTTACCACCCACTTAAAAGCTTTGTTAACCTTGGGTACACGTTAATTGTGCCTTAGTTTTATCAGTTATAAAATGGTCATAACAGCTGTAGTGCACATATGCTTCTTCAGATCAACAAGATGCCTGGCACATAATAAGTGCTCAGCAAACATTTACAAAACAGTTGTTCTCTGAACATTGTATGATCAAGGTCTTCTATTACTATTAATTTTATAGCTGAGGAATTGAAGCCCCTCAAGATCACAGGACTTGATTATGGTCAATTATTAACAAACATTGAATCTCTTCTATGCACTGAGTCCTGTGCTGGATCTGTGAAGGAAAGCAAAGATAAATATGTAAGTCCAATGGGCATATAAGCCCAGAACCACAAATAAAGTGGAAAACAGGCTTCATGGAAAAAAACATGAGCTTCAAAATTTTCCCTGCATTTGAATTGCCTGATTTCAGTGTGGTAGCATCTTTTTTTTCTCCCCTTCAGAATGGGGGTCATTCCATCTGCTATTTGAGAATTGCTATTTTGGTCAGAAGAAATAGAGCTTAATAAGTAGTAGCCATAAATAGATATAGATTCAAATAGAAAGATACACATAAGTGTCCCAGTGGAAAAGTTCATATAAAGAACCAAGCACTTGAGAAAAAAGATTATTTCTGATTGGCGAAGATCATGGTTGACTTGGGAGAGGAGATTTTTGAGCTGATTCTTGATGGTTGATATGCTCTGTGTAATGGACTAGATCACAGAAATAAAGGGTCTGGGAAGAAAGTTGGAACTAGATTGTGAATACTTTTGGCAAAGAATTTGGATTCTATTCTGCGGTCACTGGGGACTCACTGCACAGTTGGATATGTCCAGACCTTGGCTCCAGAGTATCAGATAGATACGCATAATATAAAACATTACCATCATTTGCACAGAGTCCTCCTGACACAGCATTTGTCTCAATTCATCTTTATAATGCCTTCATAAACGGGATGCTTTTATTTTCCTATCTTGTAGAGAGGAAAAATAGACTCAGATCTGATGCTTTCATTATACAAATAGACCTAACTAGAGTGTTGGGAACAGATTTGGACTGATATCCTTTGGCTTCAAATCTGTTACACCTTCTGAAGATAGTGGCCAATTTAGGAACCTCTTGCCATCAGCTGGCCTGGAGATGGTGAAGAAGAACTTGGATGGGGCAGTGAAGAAGGGAACCAGAATGGGCAAGCGAGTTGAGAAGAGAGGTAGATGAGAGACCTTGGAGGTAGACTGGGGAGGACTGGGAAAATGACTGAAAAAAGGTGAGAAGTCAGAACTTACTGGTCTTCTGGACCCAGCTGCCTGGTAGAGTGATGGAAGTGAGCCCCTCTCAGGTGCTTCTCCCCTAGTGCTCAGCCTGGTCATCAGCTTCCCAGCCCCTGTGGCCTTTCTGGTTTAGTTTCCAGAGGCTATACTAAAATGTTGCCATCCTTGTTAGTCCTTGTGTTCCTTCCAGCCCTATTCCTTGTTTTCTTTTTCCTCCACAGCCTTCCCTAAGCCTCCATCCGAGACATTGATGATGGGCATTGTCCACTTTAAGAGATGGCTATATTCTCTGTGAGCTCTGAGCACTGGGACTGTTTGTCACCCACAAGAGCTTGTCACAGTCGCCAGGACCATGTGTTTTGAAGCAGATTCCTTTCCTTCTTTGGCTGTCAGTAGAACAGCCATCTAGAAACCATATCTTTAAAGCAAAGGATTTGTAAGATGTTTATTCCCTCCAATGGGGAAATTGCCCGACACATAAGGTCCTTCTAACAGCACATTAAGTGTTTGGGTGTCTGCCACATTCACCAGAGAGGAGACAGAATAAGGAGCCTTAGGGTCCAGAGACTAAAAAACAGCAACACAGGGTGAGTTGAGTAAGACTTGCATCTCTATAATTTCTACTGCCTCTCATAAATAATGGAATCTAAGAAAAAGAATCCTGCCTGCTTTGTAAACACAGCTTCAAGGAAGTCTTCTTCCTTTGCTCAACACACAAACCTTGTACAGAAATGCTGAGACCAGTCCTAGAAGCACACCAGGCTCCTCACAAAGATCCTGGCAAGTGATGCAGGAAGTCACTGATCTGGGTCAACGTGGTACTCTCAGAGCCTCTCTGAACTAACTTATCAGTTTGTTTTTTCAGGAAATATTTGCGGACTTTTCATGTGATACGTAGTTCCAGGTGCTGGGTGTGTGTAGCCATCAGGCCTTTGTTGGTGGGTATGAGGTGATAACATACATTTGCAGAGGTGTGAACCTGTACTCCTAAAACATACAATGTTGTAAACCAACATTATCTCAACAATTAATTAAAAAACAAAATTTTTAAAAGGAAACTGATAAATGTATTGTTCTCCGTGAAAGTGTACTCCCACAGAAGACAACAAACAAACCAAGGAATAACAGGGAATCTGACAAATTACTGTTATAGATAAAATTGCTGGGAAGACAATTTAAAAAAATAGAGCAAATAAATGAAACAAGGTTCACAGAAAGGTTCATACACAAAAATTAATTAAAAATGGATTAAAGACCTGGATATGAGAACTGAAACCACAAAGAGCTTGAAAGTATAGATGATATGCTACAAAACATCTACCACAAAGTATATTTGGGACACAACAGCAAGGGAAACAAAAACAAAAGTAAGCGGAAATATGTTAAATGTTTATTTTAAGCTTTTGGATTTCAAAAGAAACCATCACAAAAAACAAAAGACAACCTACGGATTTGGAAAAAAGTGTTTTCATACCACATATCTTCAAAATTTACAAAGTGCTAGCATTTTCCAACAACAAAGAAACAGCCTAATTTAAAAAGGGAGAAAGGACCTAAACAGACACTTTTTTTTTTTAAAGAAAGCAATCAATTGGCCTACAGAGACATGAAAAATTATTAAACATCATTTAAAATAAGGGAAATGCAAATTAAAATCACATTGAGTTAGCACCTCACCCTTGTGAGATTGACCCTTATGAAGTAAAAGGAATCAACAAATGTTGATGAGGTTGCAGTTGAAAAGGAACTCTCATCCACTGATGGTAGGACATCAGATTGGTGCAGCCCCTGTGGAATGCAGTGTAGAGATTTGTTAAGAAAGTAAAAATATCAATCCCATAGGATACAGCAATACCTCTATTAGACATTTATCCAAACAATAGAAAAACTCTAATTACAAAAATGTTTATCTATACCTTCTGTGTACACAAAGTGTACTGTTCCCAATTGCCAAGTTGTGAAGCCAACCCAAGTGCCTTTCAATAGATGACTGAGTTAAGAAATTATGGAATATATACTCAATGGAGTATTATACATCTATGAAGAAAGATGAAGTGGTGGCATTTGGGACAAAATGGATATCCTTGCAGTAATTGTGTTGAGTGAAATACATCAAACAGTAAAAGATTATATCAGATGGCTTCACTTATATGTGAACTATAAGTACCCAAGAAATGTTCATATGCAAAGTAGGACTATATCTCAAACACAGCAAAAAGGATATATTGGTTATCAAAGGAAGAGCAGGAAGGGAGACATAGGGTGTATGTGGGCATGGGTGGTTTAGCGGAGAGTAAAAAGAATTTACTAAATCCCACAGTAGGCCAATTACCCAGCCAGAAGTTTGTATATATCCTTAAAGCAAAACATTAGATGGTTATATCTTATCCTGTTTCTCAGATAAGACAATCAAAGCTTAATGTCATATGTACACTATTGTTCTGATTATAGTTTATACTTCATGAAAATAGAAAATGTTCTTCATGATTAGAAGAATCACATGCCCAGCATATATAGAAATAAAAGGTGTTTGAAGTAAGTTTTGTTTGTACAGTAATTTCCTTTTAAGGCAATTGTAGACTATAAAAGCAAAATCAAGTTTAAATAAGTCAAATAAAAGGTGAGTTATTGATGTTATTATTTACTCTGCAAAGAGACTAAAGTAAACTGAAATCTATGTTTGACTTTATGAAACAATTACTGAACTAAATGTTTCACTTTTAAAAGATTCCTTTAAAGCAAAGTGAAACAAACATTTAAATTAGCATATTTATTTACACTTTTTATAAATGTGTTTTCTTTATTATCAAAGCATTTTTCATTTTGGTCTAAATAAGGCAAAATAAAATATTTATTTTAATACATAAATATCAATGTCTTTTTCCACAAGACATGAAATTAATCCTAATAAATTATTTTGTATATCACCTTATTTATAACATTACCTTCTGAAACTGCTATATGCTTCAAATTTAAATGCCTATTATTTCTCAAAAGGAAAGATTTAATGATATAAATTGTTGGGGAGGTAGGTATTTAGCGCATATCAAATTATATAATCTGAATAACGTCAGTAATATTTATATATTTTAAAAATTGGTGGGAAGGTGTGATATTTAAATTAAATATATTGAAGTTTGACTTTTATTTTCTCTAAGTCCATATTTAAGTCAAAAGGTACAAATAAATATTCAGTAAAAAAATTTCCATCCCACTCCAGTTTGTAAGCCACTTAATTCCCCTCTTTTGAGGCAAAGTTACCAGTCTCTTTTATATCCTTCCAGAGATAGCCTATGTACATACATACATCCACACAAGTAACTTAACATGTATGTGCATATTTTCCCTCTACATACTTTTCTATGTCTTCTCTAACAAATGTCTTCGATCCAAAGACAGGTAGTACAATTTCTCAGTAATAACTCCCAGATCTATTTTAAAATGAATTCACAGATGTCACTTTTCACAGAAAGGAGGTGAGAACATGGATATGAGAGACTTGGCACTACCTCTTCTGGTGCCTGTGCCATTTCTTCTTGAGGCAGTTTTCATCCAAGTGAGTGCAAACTTTATGATACTTCTGAGTTAGGAGCTTACCTCCTATTCTGTGGACACCTTACTGGTATCATGCTGCCTTGGTCCTTTCAATTCTGTTTTCAGTGCTAGTCTATTTTCCCTCAGCTCATTGGCTCACTTACTCCTGATATATTACTTGACTTTGAATATATGCATGATTGTGAATGGCACTTTTACTCAGCATTAAATTGCTCCAAAATATATTTACTCTTTGTAGTAGCTCTATTCATGTTTCAGAGGTACAGACTTCAAATGTAGATAAGTGAAACAACTGTCCACCCAGTGAGTGTCCACTTTGGGGTTCCTGACAGCAGCATCTGATCGCGGACCTATACTGTGAACCATCCCTTCAAGCCAGCCACCTTTCTGGACCAGGCTGGAGACCTGTCTCTTCTGTCTTTATCTCTGTCTACCCTTTCCCTCCCTCAACAAAAAAATGAATCATGGATCTTCCTTCAGCTAGTCTTCCTTTCCCAAAGTTCAGGGCTCTAGAGTTTTCTCTCACTGGTTCCTATGGTTGTTCTGTAAAAAAAAAAAAAATGACATTACAGCTAGAATTAAATTATTGTGTTAGAGAAATGAGACATTAGAGAAATAATATTAGAAAAATACAAAGGGAAGATCTTGACAAAGACATTTCGGGGAGTCCTGACTAGACCTTGGTTTGCTTGGGACATCCAGGGAAAAACAGAATTTTCAGGGATTAGTGTGCATGGTTATTCAACTTACTTGCAGTTATGTTCGACTTACTTGGAATATGAATTTCCTCTATGCCTTGCCTTTTTGCATCTATTTTAAAAACCCATCTCTGTGTTGCTGTAGAATTGAAACAATGCTCTTTATAACTTACCTGGTAGATTTCTGCCATATTGTAAACCTAAGTCTCAGCAGGTGTGAAAACTTTCTTGGACACACTAGTTTTCCTTACTTTTAGAAGTAATGAAAGAATCCTGGAGATTATGAACAGACACAACCCAAGAATGGTATACTGGAGAATGTCTTTCCAAGTCTCTAGTTGGCTGCTCAGCCTAGAATTAGAATTTCTTGTCTGCTCTGTGCTGAACTCCATCTCTGGGATTGTTTAAGTCCTCTTTATCAGTCTCTGTTTCCTCTCTCTTTAGGTTTGACTCACGCTGGTGGGCATTTCAGGATGCTATGTTCTTGGGATCAGACCTGACCAGACGCTGACCTCATGAGTCCATCAACCGCTCCAGTGGCCATGCTGCTCCGGCGGCTGAGGCGGCTCTCCTGGGGCAGCACTGCCGTCCAGCTCTTCATCCTAACAGTGGTGACGTTCGGCCTCCTGGCCCCTCTGGCCTGTCACCGGCTGCTACACTCTTACTTCTACCTGCGCCATTGGCATCTGAACCAAATGAGCCAAGAGTTCCTGCAGCAAAGCTTGAAAGAGGGCGAGGCTGCCCTCCACTACTTTGAGGAGCTGCCCTCTGCCAATGGCTCGGTACCCATTGTCTGGCAGGCCACCCCTCGCCCCTGGCTGGTCATCACCATCATCACCGTGGACAGGCAGCCTGGCTTCCACTACGTCTTGCAGGTGGTGTCCCAGTTCCACCGACTTCTTCAGCAGTGTGGCCCCCAGTGCGAGGGGCACCAGCTCTTCCTGTGCAACGTGGAACGCAGCGTGAGCCATTTCGATGCCAAGCTGCTCTCCAAGTATGTCCCTGTGGCCAACCGCTACGAGGGCACTGAGGATGACTATGGCGATGACCCTTCCACCAACTCATTCGAGAAGGAGAAGCAGGACTATGTCTACTGCCTGGAGTCCTCCCTGCAGACTTACAACCCAGACTATGTCCTGATGGTGGAAGACGACGCTGTGCCCGAGGAGCAGATCTTCCCCGTCCTGGAGCACCTGCTGCGGGCTCGCTTCTCTGAGCCGCACCTCAAAGACGCCCTGTATTTAAAGCTCTATCACCCCGAGCGGCTGCAGCACTACATCAACCCCGAGCCCATGCGAATCCTGGAGTGGGTTGGGGTGGGCATGTTGCTGGGGCCCTTGCTCACCTGGATATACATGCGGTTTGCCAGCCGGCCCGGATTCAGCTGGCCCGTCATGCTCTTCTTCTCCCTGTACAGCATGGGGCTGGTGGAACTGGTGGGCCGCCACTACTTCTTGGAACTGCGAAGGCTGAGCCCCTCCTTGTATAGTGTGGTCCCTGCCTCCCAGTGCTGCACCCCAGCCATGCTCTTCCCAGCCCCTGCGGCTCGTCGGACCCTCACCTACCTGTCCCAGGTGTACTGCCACCAGGGTTTTGGCAAGGACACGGCACTGTACTCGCTATTGAAGGCCAAGGGGGAACGGGCCTACGTGGTGGAGCCCAACCTCGTGAAACACATCGGCCTATTCTCCAGCCTCCGGTACAACTTTCACCCCAGCCTGCTCTAGCAGGCTGAGACATGCCTTCGTGAAGTCAGCCACTTCTTGGAGATTCCAGTTTCAAACCCTGTCTTTAGACATGGTTGCTGGCAGACAGCTCGATGTCCTAGGTTGCTAAGGATATCGGCACTGGGACAGATGAGGCCCACTGGAGTCAAGTATATGGCTTGGCTGGTTCTCCAGTGCCAGCAGCAGCCCAGACACACTGCCTGCCTCCACACAGCCACACTGCCTCATACTGGCAGCTCTGCACAACCAAGAAACATTCCAGTACCATATTCTCCTGTTGTTTTCAACTCTGCACTGGGACAGAGCTTGTAACTGAAAATACGTCATGCACTGTTACGTCTAAAACAGTGATATGACTGTTTTAGAAACTTAAGGGTAGAATTGGATGAAAAGTGAGATCCTTTTGAACGATTTCTCTCTTGTTAGGCATGAGAATGGATGTATGTTTAGAATATATGTTCAAAAGGCAGGATCCTGTTGATAGATTCCATTTGTTCCCTTGACCTGGTGTAATAAAAACCAATGAGAGCCATGTAGTATCCACCATCTTGGGGGCAGGTGATCTGGCTTCTGTTGCCTGGGACTTTCTTTCCCACACCACATACCTGTCATTAGCGAGAACTTTCAGGCATGGCAAGATCTAGAAGTACATTCTGAATCATCATCAAAATCAGATACTGAAGATGTTTATCTTCAGTAGTGATTTACTGTTGAAGATTTCTATCATATTCTGGTTCTTTGAAAATTGGACAGTGCAGAGTGATAGAGAATGGACCAGCTCTTTATTAATAGTCTATTCTTTTTCCAAACTTGCTGGTAGCCTTTCACCCTCATTTCATTTTTTTCCTAGGTGGCATGAGGTCATAGAAGAAAAATCATGGGTGGTGAAGTCAGAAGACCTGACTTTTTGCTTCACATCTCTGCCATGGTGTGAATTTGGGCAATTCTTATCCATCACTGAGTCTTGATTTCTTCACTTGTGAAACGGGAACTGTGATAGTCACCTTTTAAAGTTGCCTTGAGGATAAAATGACAGGCTATGCTTGCCCCAAAGGAGACTATGAGCAAATATTAGTTCTTTTCTCTCCTGTAATAAGTACATAGAACACAAGTGTATTTTGAATGAAGATATTAGCGATACAGTTTAAAGTGTGAGATGAGCCGTAAGGTTGACGCCTATGGAGCAGCCATTCCAGGCCAAACAGTGTTAAAGCAAAAGCTGACTTTTCATTGTTACATTTGAAGGGTCTGCAGCTCTGCTTTCATTTAGCCAAAAGTAAGAATCACTTACTCGAACCAGAAATGAGCCAAGACACTTCTTGAGCTTATTCCAAGACTAGCATCTAAAAGTCACTTTTCTCAAAAATTGCAAATAAACGTTCCCGGACAAGATTCAGCAAGTCCCTCTGTGAGCATGGGTGACTATGATAGAGCCCAGCGGCAGTTCAGTTTGATTTGGTGCCAGGGTTCCCATTTGTTTTTAAATCCCCATAGTGAACTTCCACATTGAGAATCTGCCCAAGAACAGAGGGAGTACATGGAGTTTGTCCCCACCCTTGGCAGATGAACAAACTGAACCTCAGCGATGTTAAATGTCCTCCTCAGGTTCACAGAGCTGAACAGCGCTGGAACTGGGATCCAACCATCACACTTTTGACTTCCCAGACCTGCTTGTGTTTCTTAACCAAACCACCTTCATTTTATAAATATCTGTGAAGTCAAATCTAGACTAAATATTGTCTCTATAAACTAAGATGATAGCAACTCATTGCCATGTTGGTCTTAGACACACAGGTAGTGGTCTTATGTGTTGTGTTGTTACAGTGATTTGTTACCTGTCTCCCTGGAATGTCCAAAGTGGTCAGAGCTACCAGTTGGCCTGTTAAGATATTCAGATTCCACCCGTCTACTCCCTCTCTTCCAATAATTCATGCACCCTCATGTTTGAAGGCTGAACTGCCCCCACCCAGACCTCACTCAAGTTTTGTTGCATTATGAATTAGAGATTGGATCTCTTCATGAAAACGTTCTGTCCAGTGACAGGAGAGTTGTATCTAAGCTAGCCAGGGAATCGTTGCTGGTTTACATTCCTGCTCTTTCTAATTCAGTTCTTAACTGCATGAAGAAACCCCTTCTCCAACTCCTTCATTTTGGATGGCAGAGGCCATCTTTGCCTTGTCTAATCTCTACACACTAAGAGGTCTTCTCCCGTGGATCCTCACTGGAGTCTGTCATCCTTGGACACATGCAGCTGCAGGATCAGCTCTGACTTTTTATTCCCATCCACTTCTAGACCGTCCTCTCTTTTGTCCCTTATTCCTAGAGTCTAGTTTTTATACGTTGTCCTTGATTAGGACAATTGACAGCTTCACACCAAAGCTGATGTCTCTCAATTTAGTTCTGCGCAAGGGGGCCAGAGAACTAAAGTCCTTTTCCCAAGTCAAGGAATATTGGTTACCAGGAGGTAATGGTCTATAAAAATCACTTTACAGTCAGACCCAAGAAGCCCCCTACTGTGACTGAGTGTGTTTGCATAGATTTATATCAGTTCAAATAAAGGCATCTTTGTGCTGAGGCATCCTGAGAAGACTTTGTCATTCTCCCTTCTGTCTATAGTTGAATTTTTCTGATGTGACAAATAGTATCAAACACACACATATGTGTATGTATATATATCTAAGTGAGATATATATGTGATATATATCTATGTGAGATATATCACATATATATGTGAGATATATATATATATCATTGTGGATATATATATGTGTGTGTGTATATATATATATATATATATATATCATTGTGGAGTTCCAGAAGTATGGGCTGATTGCTTAAAAATTCATAAGTGGTTTTGTTGTATTTCTTAAATGGAAACATTTGAATTGTGCATCTTTAAAAAACTATTAAGGAAAAAATGAGAAGACTGCAGTGAAACTGTAGAACACAAGTAAGATTAATATAATGATAATATTGTTTTCCTCAGATACCTTCCTAATTTGGGAGAATTTATTTATTCCAGAGTTTGATTTGGTCAGAGAAGCATTCTAATTGGAGGTGATTATGGTAGGATTATTATACACACCATGATGCACTGTGAGTTACAGTAACACATGATATAAAATTGTTTAATTTTAAACCACACAAACCATTTTGATATTTTTATTCAAACTGCAAGAATTTTGCTGAGAAATGCTCCTTTTAATTTTTTTGATCTTTGCAACTATGTCAAAAATTTGATCTTTGCAACTATGTCAACAAATTTTCTTGTTCTAAAAAAACTTACACAGAAATACAGAAGAAGACACTGATTTTTAAAAATCACCTATGTTAACAGTTTGGGGGTAAAATAGTAAAAATCCAAAGGCAAATGAATATATCAAGAAGAAACATAATAGATGGCTATAAGTACATAGGACTGATGTCGCTTTAAAATGTCAGAAAGATGGGGGGAACGGACCAAAGTGTAGATAAAGACCGTGTTCCTGTGTGTCCCAGTTACCTAATGTAAGACATCTTTTATGTAGGCCCCAAGTTTCAGACCTTGCTAGGACCAGCCTATGGAGAATACAGGGGAACTAATTCTCTTCTGGATAATTCTGTTCTGGATAAATAATTCATTACTTTGCTAGGAACTGGCTTCCTAGTACTTTTAGAATAAAATTAAAATTCCTTTATCTTTAGCCAGGCCAGATGTAAATTCTCTGTTGTCCTGTCTTACCCTTCCAGCCTTGTTCTCCAAGTTCTACCCAGCTGCTTCCTTTCAATTCCATGGGCCGCTGCTCTGGTTCTCACTGCAGTTTTTTGCACTACCATGCTGACTGAAATGCTTTCCCTAGACTGAATCTTTAATGTAACTCAGGTTTCAACTCAATTTTAATTCCCAGAAACACTTTACATCTGTGTACCCCTTTCCTATCCCTATCACGTTACCCAGTTCGAGTCCCATCAGAACTCTTGTCATTACCTGAAATTTCCTTATTTATTACTTTGGGTGTTTTCCTTCTTTCCCCCTCCCCCACACATGCATACTATCTGGGGTTTTCTGTATTATGTTATCGCTGCGTCTCTGGACCCTAGACTATTTCCTGACACATAGAAGAAAATGAGAGAGACAGGGAGAGGAGAGGGAGAAAAGAGCAGCCATTGAAGAAATCCACAGTGGAGCTGTCTACAAAAAAGGAGTTATGAAAGGAGAAATGGACTAGGAAAGAAAATCAGAGCAAAGAGTAGGGGCTGAGTGATGAGGCCTGATTATGAAAGTACAGTTTTGATCCCTGAAGAAAGCTTTTTAAATGCATTCCAAGCAGAAAGAATGGCAAATACAAAAGCTTTTCATACTATCACATAGTTATTTTTTTCTTCATTGTTATTATAGTTTTGTTTTCAAGGTGTGTGTTGAGGGTTGGGTGTGGAGTCTCTGTGTGCTGTTCTTAGAGGAAGGTGGGTTTTTTTCCTTTCAGGCTACAACTGGTATTACCACTGGGAATCAGCTAGACCTGCGAACCACCCACTGTGGTGCCGCTGCCTGGTTCTAGGACTTTTCAGTAAGAGAATGAAAAGAGGTGAAGGCTCTCCACTACACCACTGGCCTCTTCTCAGGTTGTGTCATGAAGGGTGAGAGGGTTTAAGCCTGACTGTGCCTCCAGAAGATAGAGGTCTTTCTGAGGGAAAAACATTATACCAGTTAACAAAGCCAGAAAGGAAAGGTACACATTCCCAGAGACTGGAAGGGAGGGACAGGAAATTGTTGAGCATTTTTCTGACTCTTTGAATCTGAGGTTTTGTTTTGTGTAACTCTGTTTAAATGTAGGCGAGTAGAGTTCTCTACAAAACACTGCACTGGCTACATGTGAGACAAGAATATAGCTCAAGCTACTCACTTTGTTTTTAATTTAAAAAACAAGGCAAAACTGTCATCACTCTGATCCAGGACCTGGGTGCTTGTATCACCAGCAGCCCAGACTTCTGAAAGCACAGCAACCGGTCTGTGTAGCTTTCTCTTTAACATGTTTGGGCAGTTCCTCTAGTCTTTCTTAACCGTAATCATTTATCTGCCCCAGCACCTACACAGATAGTTCGTTAGCTGATGTTCATGCAGAAAAGCTTGGCTTCTTTCTAGCTCCTCCCTTCTTGAGGTTTATGATAAAAGAAGCAGGATTACATCTTTGTTCTGGAATATACACAGAGAATCTACACACGAACATGAAAATGAAAAGGATCTACATTTAAAAGTTATTACAAGAAAATGGCATGCCCGCCACTTGCAAAATCATAGTTGATGGATTATTCTGAAAAGAACTACATCAAACAAATTAACCATAAGCAAATCTAAATTTAGTGGCTTTTCCTCTTAATAAACACCCAAATCACATTCATACTTGAAATATCAAGTTTTTTTCTCTTTTGGTCCAGTACAGTTGAAATACACCAGCCTGCAGAAACCACTCTCCAATTTGCAAAAGAAAAGACTTTGAAGAGATGAGGATCAGGTGCTCTTTCATTTTACTAGGTAACACCAGGGAAAGAAGAGAACTGTTTCCTAATTAACCCCTTATTAGCCCCTTATTAACCCCTAATTAACCCCTTATTATCACACTTAAACATTAATCTTCACACTTAGGCAGACATATTAATATTCAGAATTGCATCTCAGGAGGCTTTTAGGAAAAATCTCTTCTGTCCTATGAAAGACAGGCACTGTCATTTCTCACGTATTAGTTTACATTTATTTTATTATCTTTCTTGTTTTTTATTTTAACTTTTTTAGTTGATTACATATATATCTGTATATCATTGTATACCTCAACATTTTCCCACCACCATGTCACCTATGAACCATCATCCTGCTCCATCATCTTTGAGCATCTCTGAGCATCTTGATCTCTTGCTCATCCCTCCCCTGGTTTGCCCCTTCCTCCCTTCTCACATGAAGGTGAGTGAAAGAGACATACATTCTTCATTACAGAACTTTGGTGTCTGCTGGGGAGTTAGTAGGTAAGTCCTAGGATGTTGTCTATAAATTGCCCCAAAGTACCAGACTTCTAATCCCAACTTCCTTAACCTCTCTACAGTCTCTTTAAAAATTTTCAAAACTGAGTTAACACTGGTTTACATCACTGGGTATGACTTAAAGGCACAGGGTCACATCCTTCAGGATGGATGCTACCACACCATACCCAACCCTGGGGAACCCACAGTCTTCCAGCACAGTCCACTATGCCCACTACCATGCATGCAGCCTCTTATCCTGAGTACCATGACGGTGTGGTCCAACAAAGCACAAAGGAAATGTTGGATATGGTATGGACTGTCAGAGGATTTTGCTTGCCTGTGAACAACCACACCTTGGTAACAGCAACTTGCCACACCTTTCCAGAAAAGAATTAAAAAAAGCCACACCCAACCTCTGTTGTTGCTCATTCCATCTTGCTGACAAAAGATTGTTGATCCTCCAGTGGAGGAAGGACTGAAAAGTCCTTGCTCCCTAGAGAACTAAAGTTTTCCTGTTATGTCATTGCCTTTCCCTTGGCTGTAGTCAGTCTCTGGCTTCCTTATGTAAAGCCTCTTCATTCTGTGACTCATAGTTTCCAAAGCTGATTACAAGTTAGTTCCTATCCTGAGGTTCTCTGTCCCTGTCATGGTTGGTGGTATTAACAAAATGCCGTATATTTCTTCTACTAAGTCTCATCACTGTTTTCATACGGATCGCCAAGCTTGAAGGCTGATGTCTCTTTAAAATTAAAAAAAAAAAATTAATACCCATTGCACTGAAAGTATTGGCTAAAGTCATAAGTCTGACTCTCAAGAGACCTGATCAAGCTACTGCTCCACAAGCTACTTAATTCACAGCCATTGTTAACAACTCAGTTACTATAATCCCCTTGCTTCAGGAGTCCTCTGCAGGAATGAATGAAGCAGAATGTCTCACAACCACACCGGGAGGCCTGAGTTTTCAGCAAATGGAATTATTGACCGATTTGAAAGCTTCCGATTATCACCAGCTCTGAGAGGGACTGTTTGGTGATTGGAAGCCAATGAATACCACATGCAGGTAAAGCAAAGACAGCACTTGATTGGGTGACAAGGCCTAGAGAAGGGGAAACCAGTGTCCAAAGTACCTTCCCTCTGGGCTGGGCAGGGAGAGAGAGTAACTTCTAAAATAAACAAAGGAAAGGCATGATGAGGAACGAACCGGGTCCAGTCTGACAAGCAACTCTCCCCTCTCAGAACTGGTGGATTCTCCCGGCTAGCTGTACATCTTCAAGCTGGTTCTGCCTGCCTTGCAATCGAGCCTCTGAGCAGCAGCAGATCCCACCCACAGAGAACAGAACAAGGGTGTACTCAGTCTCAGTGAAATGTGAACTGTTTTCTTTTTTTCCCCTTCCCTTTTCCTTTTTTTTTTTTTCCAGCATGACAAAGCCTTGCACTGGGCACAGCCCTGCACGCACAACATAACCACTCACCCACTCATCAGAAACAAAAAGAAGTTTGGTTTCTAACTCTGATTTTTGAATTTCTGATTTCACTTGCCAAGATGGAAGAACTTTCATGAACGAGGGGTGGGGCGATAATATTATCAAGCCACTTTCTAGTTTTATATTCTCATGTATTGGGAAAGTATGTAGTAAATTTTGTTAATTTCAGTGCATGTGTGACAGACAGCTGTCCTACTAGAATGCATTCACTGCAAGTATCAGAATCCAGAGCCCCTGGGGCCTTAAAGCTGTTGTTTAATGGTCTCACCTAAGGAGAAATCTGGAGAGGGCAGTCTCAGCAGAACAAGGATGTCCAAAAGAACCTAGACTCCCCATCTATCTTTCTGTCCCCATCTATCTTTTGCCACCTTAAGGCTACTGCAGCTTTAAAAATCAAGTCCTTAATGGGCTGCAAAGCAGGAAAGAAAGAATTGGGGTCAAAGCATATCTCCTTGTGAAGTTCTGTGTGTTATAATCTGAAAGTGCTAAATAGTCTGAAAGTATAAAAAAATTAAATTATTGCTCAAAGTTTAAAAGCCAAGTATGCAAAAAATAACATTCTGAAACCATCAAAAGGATTGAGAGAGCAGATTGAGAGAGATAAGGCCAGAACCCTGTAACTCCCCCCAGAGCAGGTAGTTAGTTATCTGATCTCTGTCCCAAGGCTTTAACTATGTCAAAATATCTGTGTGAGAAAAAATAATTCCTTTAAGCCACATGAGAGAAAGAATAAAAACCCTGTTTTTCTTTGGGTCTGAGTCCTTCCTCCTAGTACACTGCCACTGTGTCAGTAGGTCCAGGTTGGACCCAAGTCGACCTGAAAATTTTTGCTCTTGCATTTCCTGTGGTCTTGTGTTCTGCATGAGCTGGTCAGATTCTAAACTGTAACATGTGTTGTATTTCTTTCCAGGAAGGGCATCAATTTCATGAATTCTCTCTGCAGATCTCATTGGTCAGATATAGACCACAGTTTTGCTCCTAGACCAATCACAGCAAAGGGAAATGGATAAGCTGAGTCACAGTCTATTTCCGTTCTGCTTGGAACTTAATTTCTTTGACCTCAAGGGCTCTACAGCCACCACCCAAATGAAACAGGACTTTTGTTAGCCAGAAGAAGAGCTATATGGATGGTTCGTGGGTCCAGTATAAAACAGGGCTGTCTGTTGCTGGGAGAAGAGATGAAGATTTTGAAATATTCTTTCTGCTCTTGCCACTTGATAGGATATTTAGAAAATGAATCAACATGGAGATTCATTGTATTTAGATTCATGTAACCAGATCTTCAAATGGTAGATAGTGCTACAAGGTTCACTGACTTAGGGTGTCAAAGGGATTTAGAGGCTTAGCTTGTCAGATGCCAAGAGGTCTGTAAGATTACATTTTCCAAAAGCAGCTCTCCTGCCTGCCTGTGACTATGCAGGCCTCTCTCATTTTAACTTTTTAAAAACTGATTGCACATACATATATTTTACATCATTGTCTACCCCAGGTTCTCCCACCACTTTATTACCCATGAACCATCATCTTAATCTCTTGTACCCATCCCTCCCCCATTCTACCCCCTCTTCCTCTCTTGCTCTATGCTTTCCTTCTGCTAACAGTTTTAACTTTTCCTTGTCCTTTAGTTTGTTTGTTTTCCTATATCCGCATATAGGTGAGATCATTTGGTATCTCTCTTTATATTGCTGGCTTATTTCTACTAACATGATTCCTTCTAAGTCCATCCATGTCATCATAAATCATCAAATTTGTCTTTTTTGATTGATGAATAATATTCCATTGTGTACATGTACTCATCTTTTTGATCCATTCCTCTGCTTTGGGGCAGTTAGGTTGTTTCCACATCCTTGCTATTGTAAATAGTGCTTATGCAGGCCTCTTTTAACAAACCTGTTCCTTTCAGGAGCAGCTCTTTTTACCTGCTTGTGTTGTGCAGGCATCCTTTGTGGGGCTTGGACGTAGATAGAGAGTAAAAGCCACACGTATGGGGTCCCATTTGTTAAGCCCCATGTTGAGCACCATTTGTTAAGATTCCTGTGTGGGAAAGAAGGAGAATGAGATGGAAGAGACTGATATCAATCTGTGGGACCTGCCCACAGACCGGGGACTTGGAGAGCATGTGTCCAAGGTCCAACTTAATAAAGTTCTGAACATCCTTATATACCTTGGCAAGGAGATAATTACAATGAACTAAACAGGTAGCAACCTAATTCCTAAATATACATGACATTTTGCAGGGGCTACAGGCAATAACAGTAGAATTTAGCTGGGGGGGGGGGTCATATGCCTCCTGTGACATTTAGTCATATGCCTCCTGTGACATTTCAAAGAGGTTAAGAAACTGTCACACAGGAGAGAGACATGCTGATAACCTGTATCATCTGGTGTTCCAGAGAGGGAATAGATAAAAGTTGTTCCTTTTTATCTAAGGCATGTCGCTCAATCTGTACCCACTTCCCACATTCCTTGACTTCCTTTCCCCTTTTATAATAAACCTGCCCCTTTAAATATATATAAAATAATATCGCATTTTCCTTCTGATATGTTAGGACATCTAAGCAGACAACTGAACATGAAACAATAAGATTATTGTTGCTAGTTTCAAGGAAGTAAGACATTTAAATTTACACTGAACATTTACCAGTTAGCAACAGGAGGTTGTGCTTTGTAACTATTACTGAACTGCCCTTAGCTATTGCTTTGGAGCACATGAAACACTTTTTTTTTTTTTCCAAATCCACAACTTTGGAAAAAGCTCCTGCAAATTCTGATGCACAGCACAAAACATGCTGCAAATTTCTGAAACTCACTTTTATGTGTGAACCTCAATCTGGCTCCATTAGAAGGCATTTTCCTGTCTGGATTCAGTTTTAAGAGAAAATTGTGAAGTTGAAGTCAAATTATGTTCACCTAGAAAATTCAATATCCCTGGAAGTTTAGAGGTGAGTTTCATATGAGTCTGGGGGCAGGGGGGCGGGAATCCCGAAATGTCCAGCAATTTGAGCAATGTCTGACAGTCTACTCTGCAAGAAAGGAATAAGGATGAAAGCAGAAACTATAGTCAATTATACCAACTAGAAAGAGAATTCTAATGGATGTTCCACTACTGAGTCCAGTAAGAGGTATCCCACTACTGAGTCACTTAGTATTAGAGACAACAGTTCTCATCAGCTTGTAGATTCAGGTGTGGTTACATTAATATTATGTAATGCATAGCTTTATTTGTTGACACATGCCTCTTCACCTGCTAGAAGTCCTAAGTATTTTCTCAGAGTCTCCAAAAGGCACCTTAACATGATGTTTGTACTCATAAAACAGTTCACTGGCTGCAACTGTGACACAGCATTTCTCTCTTATCTTTGTAGGCCTGGCCCCATAACTGCCTGTAAGTTGATTCTAAAGAGCCTCTCTATTGGCCTTGCCTGTGCCTATGCCAATATTATCATTTGTTAATACTTATCTGAAAATCAGTGCTTCAGGCTAGGCTAGGCCATAGTGCAACAGAACAAATGCCAGTGTGCCAAAGGCTTACCACGGCCAAGGTATGTTTCTTACTGCCACAAAAATCTAGTGAACATCCAGGCAACATTATTAGGCAACCATTTTCCTTGTAGCAACTGAACAAGTTGGTGGAAGGAGGTTTCACAGTTCTAGAGTTGTGCCATAAAGAACAGGAAACACCCGAATGAACCAAGCAAGACTTAAAGAGCTTCTTTTGTGTTTATCATCAGTTCTTCTTTACTTCAACCGGGCGGCAGCCATAGACCTACTTAACTGCATGAAAATGTA
The DNA here is from genome assembly GCA_004024945.1 of Uropsilus gracilis. Classification (NCBI taxonomy): domain Eukaryota; kingdom Metazoa; phylum Chordata; class Mammalia; order Eulipotyphla; family Talpidae; genus Uropsilus; species Uropsilus gracilis. The sequence goes on along the minus strand of PVHY01003150.1, from coordinate 16,206 downwards.
CAGAGAGGTCTTTCATGCATGGAAGGGGACAATGAATACTGGCAATGTGAATACTGGCAAATAGCTACTGTACATGTCAGTGTTAAGAAGGTGGAAATGATGACTTTCTCTCCAACTCTGCTCTGTCATCTGATCCTTAAATCAGAACTGCTTATGCTGAGAGTCTCAGAAACTTTCTCATTGTCCTCTCTTACTGTCTCTTTCTAAGAGCCTCAAAATAGTCCAAGGGTTGGGAGTGAGGTAGGAGTGCTGTGCCATCTCTCCCATTCTCTCCTTTGTTTTTCTTTTTTCATGCCAAATTCACATACATTCCCTTTTTACCCAAGCTTTCTCTGATAGTGGCTGACTTGTTCATGGTCATATCATAAAGTCAAGCCCAGTGCCTGGAACTCAGAAAAGTGCTGATGCATGACTGAGTGAGTGGTTGAGTGGGTGGGTGGCTGAGGGGGTGGGTGATCAGTAGGTGGGTGGATGATGGTTTCTTCCTTATCTAAAGAACAAACCCAAAGGAAGTATATTTCCACTTTCTACTTATCCTCTGAATTTCGGCTATGCTAAGCCTACTTATAGTCCTTTTAACTTGTTTTTCCTCTTTTTGTGCAGTTTTCCTTCTTTCAGGTGCTCCTTTTGATTGGTATCAAGTTTAGGAATCATTATGGTAATGAGAGTTTCAGTTTAGGGCTTGAAAACCTGTTTGGGGAGTTTTAATTGAGGAATGTGCACATGTGAACAATAACAAAATGAAGTATAAAATGCCCTTTTATTAACTGATAAGTAAGCACCAGTTGTCTTCCAGTGTAGAGTCCTTTGATTTACCAAATAAGATTGTGTTATTTGGGCCTGGAAAACTAGGAAAGGTCTCCATCACGTCTGTTTCTCAAGAATGGTGAAAGAACAGAGCATGAGCTATTTCAACAAAGGGAGAAAGGCAGAGGTAAAAATGGTCATATCCTGTCTGTACTACAACAAGAAAACTTGCACTTGCCAAAGAGTGAAAAATGGTTTGATAGTGCCTTGAACACTTGCATAATCTCTCCTTTCTGGGGAAGAAGCTCCACAGAAGGCTGAAAAAGAGGGTGTGGAAGTAGTACACAAGCCGTTTGTGGGCCAAAGCGGAAATGGGAGGAGAGCTGGTTGATGGTGCGCTGTGTGCTCCACCCCATTTACAACTAGCTCTTTACTACTCTTCACTTGGAATTCTATTTCATTTCCCTTTTGTCCATGTACTTCATTCATTAGCTTGGGGTCATACTGATTCCACCCCAAGATCAGAACCCCAATTCAGGTAGGTATTCTCATTCTATTACATGAGCTTGCTGGAGAGACATGATTGACCTCAAAGCTTATTACGGCACTTCTGTGCAGAGCTCTTACTTTTTTAATACAAACTGTGCTATAGGTTAACAGTAGCATATAGATAGACTTTCTTTTGCCTATGAATTTCTAATTATCTGGCTCATAATTGAAAATCGTGGGGCACATTACAAGGAATGGGCTAGAACTAGTGTCCACTGCTTAGCAAGCCAGGGTCACAATGTAAACTTGTTTGCTATAAAGTAACAGAACAACTCAACCATAATAATGAAGAACAAAAGACTTGTGGGGGGAAAAAGACTTTATGAGGGGTTGGACAATATGGGATGATATAGACAATATGGGTGGGTGGATGATGGGAAAAGCCTAATCAAATTTTCTCCCCTTGGCTTTCCCCACTCTCTCCAATTATATGCATTATTTTTCTTATCCATCTTTACCTCTGCCAGTATGAATAAGATTACTATGTGCCCACGCCATAAATAATAGTCTATTTAGATAGTTCTCTGTTAACATATCTTCTTAGCTTCCAACTAATAGCAGTTATCATATAGCTCTGTCAAGAAAATTTTATAATTGAAAGAGTGCAAAATGCCTCAGAACATTCTTAATACTACAGAAATTTCACCCAAAGAGACCTCAATGTGGGTAAAAAGGGACACCTGTGCTTTGTTTACTGCAGCACTAACCTATAATTGCAAGAATTTGGAAGCAACCTAAATACCCCAAAACATGACTGGATGAAAAAATTGTGGTATATATTCACAATGGAATATTACTCATCAATTAAAAATGACAAATTTGATGATTTTATGATAACATGGATGTAATTAGAAAAAATCATATTAGCAGAAACAAGTCAAAAAGAAAAAGACAGAAACCAAATGGTTTCACTAATATATGGTATATAGGTAAAAAATAAACAACATGAGGAAAAGTCAAAACAAGCTAAACCTTCAAACTGAAGCATACAACTTCAGGCAGGGGGGGGGGGAAAGGAGGAATAGTGAGGAGGGGGTGGGAGGGTAAATCCCTGGGATTACAAAGATGTGAAATTTATATACAATTTTTTTTAAATACTACAGAAATTTCAAAAGAATAAAATCTGAGAGAGGAGTTCAATGGATTATGGTGAAAGATTGTGGGTGTTTTGACAGCAACATGGTGTGGTAACAAAAATCTCAAGAAATATGAACTAAATTATATACAGTGTTGTAAACCAATACACCTCAATAAAAAAATGAAGGCATTTTAAAAAATACATATCTCCTTAAAATTAGTAAGTACTGATGCAATTGAAAAACTAGAAAGCAATATTGCAGATAATCCCCCACAGACAATGGCAAAGAAGAATATAGAAACAGGCACATTATTAGCCATAAAAAAAAGGTTTAAATCCACTATACCAATTGTTGATGACTATGTAGAATAACTTAAATTTTCATACATTGCTGGTAGGAATGTAAAATGATACAGCCACTTCAAGAAACAAAAAAGCAGTTTCTTGAAAAATTAAATATATACCTAGTATCAGGTCAGACCCATTTCCAGATATTTATCCAAGAAAAATGAAAACATATGCTTACATAAAGATGTGTATTTGAATATTCATAGAATTTAATTGTAATAGCTAAAAGCTAGAAAGCTCTCAAATGGACAACCACAGCATGGTAAACAGCGATAGAATGGAATATAACTTGGAAAGAAACAATGAACTATTGATATGTGCAACAACGTGGATGAATCTCAAAGTAATCTTGCTGAGTGAAAGACCAAAAAGAAAGTAGGTATGATGATGTTTATGTAAAATTCTAAAAAATACAAATTATTCACTCTAGAGACAGGAATCAAATCAGTGTTGCCTCAAAAAAATGAAGGAAAACAAACAGCTGGAACTACATCAAATTAAAAGCCTTCTGTACAGCAAAAAGAGACAATAAACAAAACAAAAAGAAACCCAACTGATTGGGAGAAAATTTTTGTCCTCCATACAAGCAATAAGGGGCTGATAACAATGATACACAAAAAATTCACACAATTTAACAAAAACAAAGCAAAAAGCTCAGTTAAAAAATGGGGAGAACTAAAAAGACACTTCTCCAAAGAGGAAATATAATGGCCAACAGGCATATGAAAAAATGCTCCACATCATTAATAACCAGGGAAATGCAAATCAAAACCACACTGAGATACTTTCTTACACCAGTAAGAATGACCCATATATTTAAAAAAAATGGATGAAAATGAAATTACCATATGACCCAGCAATCGCTCTTTTGGGAATCTACCCAAAGGAGACCTCAATGAGGGTACAAAAAGACACCTGTACTTCGATGTTTTTGACAGCACTATTTATAATTGTAAGGACATGGAAGCAACCGAAATGTCCCAAAACAGATGAATGGATGAAAAGATGTGGTATGTAAACACAATGGAGTATTACACATCAGTTAAAAATGACAACTTTGATGAACTTATGATAACATGGATGTACCTAGAAGAAATCATATTAGCAGAAACAAGTCAGAAAGAAAAAGACAGAATCCAAATGGTCTCACTAATATGTGGGGCATAGGAAAAACAAACAAACAAGAGGCCAGGAGGAAAAGTCATAACCATCTAAAAAACAAAATGAAGTGCACAACTTGGGGGGGGGGCAGGTGAGAGAGGGAATGACCAGGGAGGGGAAAGCCCCGGAGATTTCAAAGATGTGAAATAATTATCTATATAGAGTATTTATTTAAAAAATATGGGCAACAACAAGTATTGGCGTGAATGCGGAGAAAAAGGAACACTCTAACACTGCTGGTGGGAGTACAGACTGATCCAGCCACTATGGAAGGCTGTGTAGAGGACCCTCAAACAATTGAAAGTAGAACTACCATCCCACCCAACAATCCCACTACTGGGAATCTACCCAAAGGACACAAAAACAGTAGTTTAAAAAGACACATGTACCCAGATGTTTATCACAACACTATTTACAATTGCCAAGATATGAAAACAACCCAAATGCCCCAAAACTAATGAATGGGTGAAAAAGATGTGGTATAGCTATACAATGGAATATTAAGCATCAATCAAAGAAGACAAACTTTTGTCATTCGCAGCAACCTGGATGGAGCTAGAAAGAATCATGTTAGTGGAAATAAGGCAGAAAGAAAAAGAGAAATGCAGGATTGTCTAATGTATATAAGGGATATAGGAAAAACAAACAAAAAAGGACAAGAAAAATATAAAACTGCCAACAGAACTGAAGCATAGAGCAAGAGAGGGGAAGAAGGGTGGAAATGGGAGAGGGCACAAAAGATTAATATGGTTCACAGTGATAAGGTGATGGGAGGGGAGAACCCCAGAGTAGACAATGATGTAATATATATACACGTATGTACATATATGAGAGATATTAGATATATATGTGCAATCAATAACAAATATCCATACAATGGAACACTATACAGCCATAAGCAAGAATGGAGTACAATACATGCTACAAAATGGATAAACATTGAAAATATAGTAAATGAAAGACCAGTCACAAAAGATCACATCGTATGTGATTGTATATTTACAATAAGTGTCCCGATTAAAAAAATCAAGTGCAGAAAGTAGTTTTTTGATTGTCCAGGGGTGGAAGTTAGGGGAACAATGGGGATACTGATAATGGGCAGTTTTTCAGAAGTAATAGAAGTGTTCTAAAAATTATGGTGATGGTTATACAACTTTGTGAGTATAATAAAAATCACTGAATTCTCTATATTGAATTCTGAATATTATGGTATGTGGATATCTTAAAGTTGTTAAATATAAAAGCGAAAAACAAAAAAACAAAACAAAAAAAATCAAAAAACAATCAGTGTTGCCTCAAGATAGGATGAAGTGAGGGACTAAAAGATACATAGAGAAATTTCTAGGTGTAATGAATGTGCTCAGTATCTTGATTGCAGTGATAGTTTCTTGAATATACACATATGTCAAAACATCAAATGCTGTTCTTTATAAATGGGCAGTTTATTCAAACTCAGTAGCATCGTTATTTGAAAACTACTTTCACACACTGGTTTTTGTACTGGCCAATATGTAAGAATGAGTACATCTTCTCATTAAAAATCAAACTAAACACTTTTGTAAGAATGTAGGTCAACAGAAACAATCAGAGATTCTCTCTGGTCTCCTTATATTAAAATGTGCAAGTGAAAACATTAATAGGTTACAAAAATATAGGAGATGAGGAGGTGCTCTATGAATAGAGAAATATCTTCCTATAAAATGATTGTTGCAGCAAATAAATTTTAGAAAATATTTAAATCAAGATTTTATGATTCAAGAGAACTTCAAACCCACAGATCATATAGACATGAAACATTAATGGAAAACGTTAATAAAAACTAAAATGAAATTATTTAAATATACCCATTGGCTATAATGAGTTTGGTAAGTATGTCTCTGTCCCTAATTTCCATACTATGTTACCACCTTAGCGAAAGTCAACCCCTACATTATACTACACACAAGCAACAAGTGTTGGAAAAAATCACGCCTAAAATCCTGGTGTCATAGATCTCTTGTGAGTTCAGCTAGACCATGTGACTTTTGCCTGCATGATATATCTCCCTACCTGGGAGACTTCACTTGGATTCTTCCTTAGTCTTCAAAGGCAAAGCTGACAAGTGGGAGTAGGACCCTGAGTCCTGCCAGGGTACCAGTTGCTTGGGAGCAATGACAGATGCATTTAGGTTGGAAATATTTAAGAAGACAGATCCCCAAGACCAAGAGGTTTGGGAGCGTTTATGGTAAATTAGTTATACTTAAGCTATCTTTATCCTTACTAGAAATAACTGATTTTTTCCTCTAGACTTAGAGGAGAAAGCCTTGAGCTCCCCCTAGAGGACAGAGCATGCATCTGCTCCTCCACCTCCTCATGGGGTGCTACCCACTGATTTTACAGGGATCCATTCTTCTTCCTCATGAGTCTTTGGACACTCCTTTACCGAATGCACTTCTTACATTACATTATTATTTATAGCCCATGTCTACTTTGCATACATAATGCAAAGTAAAATAGGATGTCACTTCCCAGAATACCACTCTGACATAAAGATTCTTTTGAATTAAAGGCACTTAAAAACAAGATGCAAGAAGGCCCCTCTGATTTTCCTTTTTATTCTGGAAAGCAGGAGATGAAACAGGTGGAACATATCCTCTCGATACCAGAAAGAAATATTCTTATCAGCAGAGGTTGGAAACCAGGTTAAGAGAAAAGTGTACAAACCAACCTTGTTAAACTTTCGTCTTAGTTGTTTTTTCACCATTAATTGTCCTCATCCTTGGTCTTATGACCTGTTCACAATTTGCTATTCTTGCTCAACTTTGTATATAAGCATTCTGTTCTGACTCCTTTAAATTTTCCTTTTCCAGTGAGGTCTCCCACATGCCTGTAGAAATCAGTATGTGTGTGTGTCTCCTGTCCCTCTGTGATCTTTATTTAACTGTCAAGTCCTGTTGGAGACCCTAAGAGAGTCAGGCTTTTCCTCTCCCACAGCCCCTTGAGGAAACAGCTGTCATCAAGTCTTGTTTGTCCTTTGTAACAATACCTGCAACTTAGTGGGTTCTTGGCAGCTGTATTTGTGAAAGGAATAAAAACATCTTCCAGAAACAATAAATGCTAACATTTCCAGGCTGGCTGTCTTTGTGTTGTAATGTCTACTACTTTCTTTTCTGTTTTTCACTCTCTATTCCATAACACAACTATTTAGCTCCTGCACATACAATAGTTGGAGGTAAGTATCTTTGCCTGCTTCTGCTACATAAGAAGATTAACTTTGAAGCGGGTGAAGTAAGTTTGTCAAGGTCTCTGAGGCAGGAAGTGAGGATTTCCAGCAATGAGGAAACTAAGCTGTTGTTTTTTTAACTTCAGATTTTATAAAACTTCATTTTGCTTTCCTTTGGATTTTTGCAAGTTTTAGCATTAGTTTGTCTACAAAATATATGCTTGCATTGTCCACATTCAAAGTGCATACATATACAATGCATAAACAGACATAGTGCATGTTGCACACATATTAGCAAATTAGCATTCTCTTGCTCCCCCTTCTTCCTGTTTTGTAACTATGTTCAATAACTATAAAAGAGTCAAGCACTTGGTCACTGGTTCTCAGACTTGATTGGGTGCTGGAATCACCACCACTATTCAAATGTTATTGATATGTTAAGTGCTGCCTAAGTTGAGAACCACTGCAATGCAGAAAGATGGAATGAAACAATTAATACCTCTGCTCAGATATAACTACTGTTGTTAACATTCTGTTGGTTTTCTCAGCTCTTTGTATGGAAAGACATATCCAGTGTTTCAGAAACAGACTAGCATACAAATTGTTATATAACTTGATTTCTTTACTCACTGTCTCCTCACCTAATGTGTGTTTTAAACATAAATACATTTTGACATTTCATTGGATTTATAGCATTTCATTGTATGACTTTACCACAATTACTTTTAAAATTTCTTCTTGATGAAGCTTTATCCTTTTGTGTGTTAAATCAGCACTGCAATAAACAGCTTTGTACACACCAGAGTTGTTAGAGCTGTAGCATTTATTTCTCTAGTCTACTCCATGCCTCCTTATATTATTTACTCACCTAATTTGAAATAGAGTACAAAAGGGGCAGAAGCCCAAACAACAAGCCACAGGAATAAAGCAGCTTCTGCTGCCCAGATTCTTACCAGGTTCTTACCACCCACACATAGCAGTTACCAGTCAAATGCAATTTAACAACAGTGTTTTCTTTACAAGGAAAATTAACCAGGAAACCAAAAAGTCCTTAATGCCACAAGTGGCATTAAGTGGCCACTTGTGGCCAGTCACCATTTTTAGTCCCAAAGGTCCCAAAGACATATGTACATGATGGTAACCCTGTGCCCCTCCAAACCTGAGTCAGGCACTCTGTAAATTCCAATCTTTTTCCAGTGTCTTCTCTTTGTTTACTCTCTCCTCAACATTCCAAGCTGCTCCACTTCTCCAAGGCTCTTCAAACTTCTTCAGCAAATGCTGATGCAAAATTCAGCTTTCCAAATCCTTGGCCATTTCCAGATACCAGTTTTTCATGCCACCTTGTGGCAACACGCTCTGCACACCAGCTGCTTTTCTGCCGGCCACTCTCCTACCATGGCTCCTTGCCACCACCAGCTCATTCTTTCAGGGGGCTTTTGCCCAGCCTGGGCACTCAGGCTCCTCTTACTGGCCTGTCATTCTTGTGTCTTCTCACCCAGAAAAAACTGTGTCTCCCAGTCTCTGCTCCTTTCTTTTTATCCCCCCCCCCTTCTTTTTTCTTTTTCTTCCTGAAAACCAGAAGCTCCAATTTCCCCTCACACACCCTCCTGGTGATCCATTTTCTCTTCCCCACCTGGGATTTGCAACGAAGTAAAAGAAGGAAGTACCCTTATCCTGCTTAGATCTCTGTTTTTCAGACACAGTTCATGGCAATGCCTACATCTTAATGCTGCCCATGTTGGGGTCACAGCTTCAAATTCAAGAAAGGAAAGAGATGGGGAAAAAAGGGTAAGAAAAGGAAGGAGAGGAAGATGCATGGTAGGAAGTGGGAAGGAAGCAGGAAAAGGATAGGAGCAGGGAGGAAAAGAAGGAAAGGATAAGGAAAGGGCAGGAGGTAAAAAGAAAAGAAAGAAGGGGAAAAGTTGAGAAAGACAAGCTTAAAAATAGAAAATCTGGCTCTCATATATTTTCTTGTTTTAATTTAGAGATCACACATACTGGAATGATGCTCTTCCAGTGCTGACTTCCAAGCATGACCATGTGTGAAGCTAAATGAAGTCTTGAGTCCCAGTTCCCCTCTCACACTTTTCCTGTATTTTGGGGGCAAAGCAACCACTCCAAGACCATCAGCCAGGGGACCTGAGGTGGTCATTTCCAGCAGGTTCACCATTATCCAAAAGAGGCCACGAGGGCATAAAAGACCTCTGCTTCTCTGCCCAAACTCCTGGCTGAACGTGTTTATTTGTGGTGGGTGTTTGTTGGCAGTTGCAGGAACAGAGTTATCTCTTAGAATGCCAGGCCTCTAGATTTGTTGACCTTGATTTACTACAAGATATGAAAGAAAATATTTCTTTTCCCAGTCATACCACCAGCATCATTATAGAAATTATTTACCATCATAGGAAATTTGATCAGAGTGAAATAACTGAGCATGTAACTCTAGAGTCATATATACTAGACCCCTTTCCAGCTTCCTATGACCTTGGACAAGTGATATAAGATCTCCAAGTCTCCATTTCCTTTTCTGCAAACTGGGGATGATGATGATAACACCAATTCCATTAAATTAGTATGTAAACTATTCGGTTCGTGTTACAGTTCATTTCTTTGACACTGATAACATCTTACCTTTTTCTGGCTTCTGTTGTTGTTGAAATGCCAACGTAAATCTGACTGGCTCCTTTGAAAGTTCTGTTTGGTTGCTTTTTGTGAGTTTTCTTTGTTGGTGTTCTATAAAGTATCTAGAAGTACTTAAAAATAATTAGCTCTTTTTGGAATTCATTAACTTTTGTGAATCTGTGAATGAATGTTCTACCAGTTAGAAAATTTTTGAGCCAGGCTTTTAAAAAAATATTACTTCTGCCTATTTTTCTCTCATCTACTAACTCAATTCTACATAGGGTAGAAATTCTCACTGATTAGAGAATTCTCACTGATAGAGGCATACAAATATCGCTAACATACTTCTGTGTTTTATCCACTCTCTCCCTTTCCTTCTCTCCCTCTGCTTTGTACTGAATATTTTCTACTGATCTACCTTTCAGTTCATTAATTTTCTCTTCCTCATTACCTAATTTATTATGAAATTTGCCCACCACGTTTTAATTTCATTTATGTTTTCACTTGTCTGTTTATCTTTTAAAGTGTGTGGGAGAGTGCCTATGGAAGTTACGAAAGAAATAATTGTGGAGTTGAAGATAATGCTATCTTCTTCCAAGAAAGACTTTCTTATTTGCTTCTATCAGATGCCCGAGTGAGGAAAGAGGGGCACTTCGAAGTTATATTTCACTTGTACCAAAGGTTTTCCATCTCCTTTAAAAAAAATCTTATTAAACAGCTGACTGTATTTACACTTTCTTATTCTATTACTCTGAAGTGTTTGTAGATCTTCGATTTGCTTTGGAAGTGTGCAAGTATGATCTATAGCTGTCTCTTCACATCTATCTCCCAGCATCTCTTCTTTATGCGGTAAGATACTGTTATGGTCACAACACGTATTGTGCTCCTTAGTTCAGCAGATTGTGTGGCATTTAGAACTAGAGCTCTGCATGAGTTACACTTTTCAGCACGTCGCCTGGAAGCTTTGATATTTATGTTCTATCTCTTTGCTCGCACATTCGTCTGAGATTTGCTCAGGAAAACAGCACTTGCTCTTGGAAGGTCACGGGGTTCGCTTGCAAGGCCAAATAAGCGGCACCGCTGGCTTCTGCGCGGCCTGCGGTTCTTGCCGCCTCCAGAATTCAACTCAGCGAGCTACGCACCTGGGTCACCGCGTCGCTCGGCGCCGCCTGGTGGCCGTTCGGTCGGCTTAGCGCGGGCGTCGGGGACGCGCAACGGGTCTGCGAGCTCAGCGGCTCTTGCGACACTGCGCGGCCCCAACTCCGTCCGGCTCCACGACACCTCTCACCCGCAAGAGCTCGATCCTTCCTGGACCTGAGCAAGTTGCCCACCCGATCTGTATTCCACGTCCCGCCCGCACAGAGACCCCCTAGGTGTACCCGCACCCCGTCCCTAGCCCAGGGAGAGTTCCCTCCGAGGCCCAGCACCGCTGCCGTCTCTGGCCGAAGTGTTTGGGGCCAGTGTCCTTTTCAAAAAAAGTGAATTAAGAGAAATACTTTTCTAAAAGAATCAGTGCCTCAAGCTTTAAGCACCACAGTCAAGAAAACACTAGCATTTAACCATGAAAAAAAAAATACATTAGAAATAATCAAAAAGACATAGTATCAGTCATGTCCATGGTTTTAACTTATCAATCAAAAACTTTTGGTTTTAACCCATGGACAAGAGACTGCTGAAAAAGGCTATAACAAGCATTTGGTTATTTTAAACGAGATATTTATCATTCCTCTCAGATTAAAAATTTTTAGATGGGAGAAATTCAAATGAAAACCTATTATAGTAATTGCAGGTGTCAAAAAGGTGTCAAAGAAAAAGCTTTTCTAGAGTAAGCAATAGATTTTCTAGCAGTGATGATAAATTAAAAATTCATAGGGAAGATGTTTTAGTTAACATAGTCGCAGCAACAGAAAAGTTTCTAGAATAAACTTTCTGGCCTACAAAAGTGTGAGAGAGAAAAAGAAATTTATGGTTTTAAGGCACCCAGACTGTGATATTTGTTCCAGCAACCTGCACTAAGACGAGTAGATTAACATTTAAGAACATTTATAATATTAAATGCCCTTATGAACATGCGCCATTCACACCACTAATTAGGGGAAAATACAGTTAAATTCTTCAAAGCATTCATAGAAATTAAATATATCTATTAAAAACAAAAACATGCACTAAAATACCAAAAATGAAAAAGAGAAAAACCCTAAAGAGAACTAGGTAAATGAATTACAATTAACTGTCACTACAGTCTACCACTTGATAAGGGTGGACCAAAGATTCATCTCTGAATAGATTAGCAGGCAGTGAGAAATGGAACTTGGTGGATGAAGAAGCTTCTCGACATTAAGGATAAAGGGAAACAAATTGCTCAGGAGAAGCAATTCCTAGTACTTAAAACTATTCTTAGATCTTGGATCGGACAAGAATTTCTGTCTGCATACTTCAGAGTGAGCAGTCTGAGACGGGATTACTGGACATTGACCAGCGAGGGAGTTGCACAAATTTCTTTTTGAAGACCCCAGGCAAGTGAGACAGTGTCACACCAGAAGCACACTAGTGCCTGCCCCCAAATGACCCCAGAGGGAAGGGTGAGCTCAGAGGGAACCTGTTTTCACTTGGCAGATAATCCAAAGGAGAGCAAACAAAATGTTTGGTGGAAGATGGCTGGCCCAGGGCAGGCAACAGGTGATGAGAGGGTGACTGGTCCTCTTCCACTCAGGGGAGCCAGAGCATGTCTTGGTCATGCTCAGGCCACATGCAGCCTCCTCTGCTGGGGTGCCAGTGATTGCACCGGTCGTCTGTGGGCTCCCAGCCACAGAGATAACTTGTTCCAGCCTCTTATTTTTACCTCCCTCTGGCAACCCAGCAGGACCTGGCATGCTACGCATCTTGAGTGATCAGCACTGGGGACTGATGAAGTCAGCTTTTTTGCCTGTCTACAGGGCAGCTCTTCCTGCTTATCATCCTATTTCTAGCCCCAGAGTATGGCCTTATGATCTTACCTCTTCATTCATCTCTACTTCATTCATTCTACTTCACACTTTTTATAAATGATATTTCCTTCAATCTCCCAACCCTGTTTCTATTTCACCACCACTTTAAGAGGATAAATCATAGAAAATCCCCACTGGTTAATCTAACAGGTTAGAATCATCTTTTCTTATTTATAGTTCCCTGCTATCCTGAAATCCTTGAAGGATAACTCTTCTTGGGTATAGGTATGGAACTTTTGAGATGGACTCAGGGTCCATGTAAACGTTCATATTAACTGGAGAAAGCTTTTGAGGATGGGAGTGAGATGAATAAGTTCAAAATAAAGGACTCAGGTGATGAGGTTGGGTGCTATGAGGGTAAATATTTTGGAATTAGTCCTCTGGTGACAGAGAGGGAAAGGGGAATTTGGAAAATATGGAGAGGAAAAAGAAATGATGATGATAGTAATACCTGTTATTTATACAAAACTTAATTCTTACCAACACTATGCTCAACCCATCTGTTCATTATTCTATCCAATCTTTCAACCATGTCATAGGTCGAATTCATGGTTATCCTTTTACCGCTGAAGAAGCTGAGGCTCAATGTTAGAAAGCTTGCCCGAATTAACACAGCTAGGAAGCTCTGAGCTGAAACTTGAAGAAAGTTCTATCTGACTTCAATGTCCAAATTCTTAGTAAGTTACATTGACTTTTCAAGAGAATATATACTAGTACTTTCAGACAGCAGAAGGTTGAGTTAGTAAGTGACTGGATTGGTAACAGAGATGCCGAGTGACCGCGTTCTTCATTTGTTGTAGAGCAGCTGGTACTGAGACAATCACAGAGCCATTGACAAGTCAGCTGCCTGACTCCCTGCCCTCCCCCTGCCCACACATACACATTTAGGGTTTTTCAACCAGTTTTCCAGGACAGTATAAACCTGGATCTGGCCGGCCTGGCACTTGTCATTTCTCAAGAGTGCTGAGATAAAGGAAGGAAATCCAAAGACTAGGGGAATAAGGGCTAGTTGGAGCGGGACAGGGGTGTTTAAAAGCCCCAATTTCCTCTTTACATGCCAATAGGATGAAGATCTATAGTCAATATATAGTTCTTGTCAACAATATTTTTCCAAAGAAAACACTTTATAATCTAATCTCAGTTTCGTACATATTTTTAAATTTTTTTATTTATTTAAAATTTTTCTTACATTCTTGTAGTCCCCATAGTTCTCCTACCCCCTTAGCACCTGTGATCCATCACCATAGTCCCTTGTGTTCTTCCCTTCGCTGTTTTTCCCTCCTCCTTCTCCATTCTTGGCTGTATGTTTCAGTTCTATGATCAGCTTGCTAGTTTTGATTATTTCCTATTCTTTTGTTTCATCTATCTACATTCCACATGTAAGTGAGGCCATCTGGTATTTGACTAATTTTGGCTAACATAATCCCTTCCAGCTCCATCCTGGTAACTGTGAATGGCATGCATTTGTCTTTTTGATGGCTGGGTAATATTCCATTGTGTAAATATACTATTTTTTTAATGGGCAGGAAAACTGAGACAGACACTTCTCCAAAAAGAAATTCAAAGAACCAACAGGCATAAAAATGTTCAATGCCACCTATAATCATGGAAATGCAAATCAAAAACATAATTAGATACCACCTCACTCCAGTGAAAATGGCTCACATAAAAAAAAAAACAAACAGAAACAACAAAGGCTGGAGAGGTTGCAGAGAAAAAGGAATCCTCTTATATTGCTGGTGGGATTGTAAACTATTCCATCCACAGTCACACTTTCAAAGCTGGGTGGAAGTTCCTCAGAACACTAAACATGAATCTATCATATGATCCAGCCATTCCACTCCAGGCAATCTACCTAAAGGACACAAATACACTAATTCAAAGGGAAAGCTGCACTCTTACATTTATTGCAGCACTATTTAAATAGCCAAGATATGGAAATAACCCAAATGTCCCAAAAACAGATGAATGGATAAAAAAAAACAACCTCATAGTATGTTTCTTATATATTTCGAAAAAACCATTTCCTTTGTGATAGGAAATGATAGACATTAAAAAACATGTAGTCTGTGGGGTAGAAAGATCATAGAATATCATGACCCCCCCTTTCATTGTATGGTTGATGAGTTCAAGGTGCAATAATAGCTTTCCACCCACAGATTCGTACTTCAGTTCCTGCTACATGATGTCTGCTTCGTGAACTAGCACAAATTATAACACTCTGTAGTTACTAGGCTGTATATTTCAAGGCACTCACTTAGATAACACTGTTTACTCTTCACACAACATGGTAAAGGTACACAGGCAAGGTACTTCTAGGACCACTTTGCACCTCAGGGTGGAGAGGTGGGAAGAAAGTGATTTCCAGCAGCCCGTGGCTGGTTGACATTAGGATGAGCCCAGCACTCAGACCTAGAGCCTCCTCATCCACTCTTCCCACCAACTCACAATGTCTCCCTAACAACAGCCAAACAATTTCAGCAAAAAGATAAAGAATAATGAGAGAAATGTTAGGTCAGAGAACACAAATGACCTAAGTAACTAACAATCCTGATTAGATAGTGTGGGGAAAATGGACTTTGAGATGATTGAGCAAAAGGTAAAGAAAATACTGACGAGGCAGTAAACAGCCCACTGTCAAGGATTATGGGGAAATAGGCTTTGGTAGTCACTGCTGGCCACAGTGGAACTTGTTCTAGTCAGATAAACAATGGCTACTCAGTAATGGGTGAGATTCTGTCATCTATTCTTTCTGACTTTCTCTACCCCTTCATCACCCTTACTGCATAGACATGAAGTATGTTTCTCCAAAGAGAACCTCAACTACTTTATCACATTTCAAACTTCAGCCTCACCATCTAATCTCAAAGGGTGGTATTTCAAAGTCATAGAACTAAATTTACCATAGTTGTTTGAATATACACAGAAACACTAGTCTTCCTAGAATATGCAGTTTCAGATTTCATAGCCATGAAGAACTCTAAAAAAAAATCACCTTGATCTTTCATTCCCATATCTGATGTACCCAAAAGGCAACTGCTTTATTCTTGTGTTTAAAATTATTAAAACCTAAGAATGAAGCAGTTGCCTTTTGGGTACATCAGATTGCTTGAGTCTGTGGTACCATGGGCAACAGTAGCCTGCGGTTCCATGGGCAAAAATAGCAAGACCCAGATTCAAAAAAAAAAAAAAAAAAAAAAGACCTACCATCAGCTGATGGATGTCCCTTCGAGGATCTGCTCATCCAAAATATATGGCAGAGTCATGCCCCCAAAGCCAAAGACCTGAAGCATGACTGAAGGAGCAACAAAATGTGGCACAAACTGCAGAGATGAGACCCACCAAGACCAAAGGTGCTCCAAAAGCAGTACAGGAATGATAAACAGCAAGGATGGGGAAATGAATCAAGAAAAAAAAAAAGACTAAAGGGCTAAACATGGACAAACAACAAAAAGAAAGGAGGCAAAGAGACCAGGGGAGATGTGGTGTGGAGGGGGTATTCCCATGGGGATTAG